>JACCIC010000075.1:1005000-1047500 GCA_018907035.1 Sycobia sp. Sy_11
CCTCGCAACTCGTGGAGCAGGCCCTCTGGAAAGCGCTTTCAGCCCAGCGCGGATTCTCGCTCGGTGCCGCGGCAGACCGTCCGGAGTGGGAATGAGGGGGGGGGGAGGTGAGGCATTTGCATCTTCCCCGCATTACCGATTCGTCACTTACGATTCATGCGATTCTCGGGTGGTTTGCTGTTGAAAGAAAAAAGTTAAGTAACTAACGCGCGGCGCGACTCGAGCGACGAACTTCGGATTCGATAACGCTCTTTTCATTTACCGGGAAACTTTTTTCTTTGGGAGTTCCGGTGTAATTCTGCTTAATTGCTACTGGAAATTTAGAAAAATCCCTAGTTATTTGTCTTTTATACGTCGAGGTAAAGTGAAAAAAAAAATAAAAAATTTTTTTTTTAACAACTTCAAATAGATGTTTAGCTAGGAGGATTCAATGAAACGATTTCATTGAAATAAAATGAATCCTTTCTTAATGTTTATACGTCTTGCAAGGCGAGGCTTTTGAATTCGGGCGACGAGTTTGTCCCAGACCGAGCGGACTAACTCAGCCCCATGTGAAGTTTATAAAACCTAATTTTCTCTCACGTTTATGCAATTAGTAAGTAAATTGAACACACTGCCGAGTTAGATTTCGACTTTTTAAATGGACTCGAGGAAGGAATAAAATTACAAGCGAAAACGAGAAAAGTTCACGCCTCCCCGACCGTACAGCTTTCTCCCCTGTATTGTCAATGAAAGTTGGGCCAAATTGTAAACGCGTTATGGTCGAACGTGCGATCGTCGCCCGTTCGCGCGCGTTAATTCGGCCCGATTTCGTTGGACGACAGCTATGAAAGAGGCCGCACGCAGTCGTGGGCACAGACCCGTGGGAGAGGGGAAGGAAAAACGGTGGAGGGGAGGGGGGGCGTGAAAATGTTCCGCCGCTCGGCCGTAATATCACGAATGCGCGCGATGCAGTTTGACACGTATGTGCAGCCGGCGCGGCGCGTTGCGCATTGCAGCTATCCTCTCTATGTTATCTCTCTCTCTCTCTCTCTCTCTCTCTCTCTCTCTCTATATATATATATATATATATATATATATATATATATATTACGCAATCGCATAACAGGCGCCGATGCCCAGCGCCTCCATTGTCTGAAATCCCTTTCCGAAAAGAAAATTTCAGCTTTTCATTACAAAATTATTAATATTTAAATCTCTTCTGATTATAGCGTAAATTCGTTTGGATATAGAACAGTCGATCTCAGAAAAATATTAACTTGTCGCATAGAAAGATAATGTTTTCTTGCATAAGTGTTATTTTGAAAGCAATATATCAGTGAGATATGGTGCCTTCGTCCAGAGTCGAACGGGAAGCTTCGCGTGAAAATTCATTATACCTTTTTCAATTAAACAATATGGCGCACTCTTAATCGTATTAAAATATATATCTTGTCTATTATATTAAATGCGTGTGCCGTGAACTTAGCGCGAACTGACAGTAACGGCGAAACCACAAATTCTGAATTGTTTTGTCAATTTTACAGTAACGGCCAAACCACAAATTCCGAATGTCTTTTCGATCGATGCAGCAATAGCAAAAACACAAATATTGATAAGCTTTTCTATACCAAATAAAAAAAAGTAATCTCTGACCACGCAATATATCAAATTAGTTGAAGGAAATTACTTGTGGTAATAAAAAGCACTATATCTCGGGAATGAGACGCTGATAAGTCCTAAAACTTTAAATGGTTCATTTGACGGTGGGGAGGGGGGGGGATGTGGCGGCGGAGCAGTAGTTACGAGCTCGCTCGGGTCCGACCAGGACCGTATAGCCCATATATTTGATAATCTCTCCTCATTCTAGCAAATGGTAGCGGCCAAAGATCGTTTTTTAAATTAAAAATTATTATCAAAAGACGAATAAGTAACTGCAATGTTAGAAGATGGAATAAATTATTTGCCAATTATTATGTATTGAAATACTAGACAAAATATCTTTCGAAGAAATAATTCTTGAGAATACAAATTGCGTTGGGCAATTAATTTATTTTCTTGCGCGCTCATATTTTAGAATTAAAAAAGAGAAGAACATTTTTTTGCTCTTTAAAGGGCCCGTTGTGATGATGAGACTTCTGGAGCTTCTACACAAACATGGCGCCACGGATGATATAATCGTTCGCCGGGGTTCTCCAATCGCTGTCAAATTTCGTTTCTCTTGCGAATAACTTGGGAAGGTTTTTATTTCTCGAACGAATTGCCGGACATGGGAAATCAGGCGGCTGGGAAATCTTCGAGCATCATTGCACGCTGCACAGATCCCGAGCGACAGGTCTGTAATGGAGTCAGACAGAATTCGTATTGGCGGATAGGAAAATGAATATAGATTTTCCAGCAATTTTATGCGTGCGTCACGATTTTGTATGCCTGCAGGAAATTTCGAAAATTATAGCTGAAATGTTTACTTTGCAGTTTCGTAATTTTCCTTTGTAAACAAATTTACTTTGAGAATATGATTATATATATATATATGTGAATGAATGACAAAATATAGTTTGCTGTATTCTTCCTTTTACATCTCACGAAAAAAACATAAGTGTACGTGAAATATCGCTAATTGGGAAATCCTTGGGATAACTTTTAATGCTAACGTCAGAAATAAAGGAACGCAAATGCGATCAGGGCAATCGTGTTATTACAAATTGGGGTAAGAAATCCATCGACAATTGATTCCTTATAAACAAGCAGCTTTTGCCCCGACTTTTATCCCGACTTTGTTCCCCGTAGAATTCGTTCCCTGGACTTTCAAATAAAAGAAAGGCTACGCGAACTGCAGGACAAACTTTCCTTTTATGCATAGCTGAACGGATGGAGGCCACAATCAATCCCTGTCTTCTCGAGTCTCTAGAATATATATATATATATATATATATATATATATATATATATATATATATATATATATATATATAAGAAACGCGCTGCCCCCTTATATTTCGTCCCTCTCGTGCACTTTTTTGTTCTAAAAGAACCGGTATTCTTCAATAGTCACTTTTTTTTTGTACAAAACCGTAAAGGATGAGCTTATTTTATTGAATGTACCAGAGACAGAAAAGTCCGATAGAATGGCGCGTTTCACAGGTGAATACTGAAATTCCCGTCTCCTTTCAATATTTATAGTAAACAGAGGTAACAAAAATTATATTGCAATGTATTTCATCGATGATTTTATATGTAAAATGAATTTGAAGATGTTGTTTTTCTGGCATTTGCAAGTTAAACGAGGAGGAATTTTGTTATGCACATCCAGCATGTAGCAAATTAAAGAGCGAATCGCTGGATAGAGTTTCTGTATCGTTTTTAAATATTAATATTAATTATGTTAAAAGGTAAATTTGTTGCCGAATGAGTTGAGGTACCTCGTCCTTTTTGTGATTTTACTTTAATAAATTAAAAATTAGTGTAAACACACAAATATATGTATATATGACAATTGCAATTTGATAAATAAATTGCACATGACGCATTTCTTTAATTTATACTCGTTGAAATTAATAACATTAAAATTCGGTGATAAATTTTAATCTTACTTCGTGATAATTTTATTCTGTTAATGATACAATTGATCTCAGCAGGCGCGGCTTGCGGATATTCATAGAACAAATGTTCGCGTGTTTACATTAAAATTTACAAAAAGAAAACTCAATGACACTTTCCGTTCGCGCTATTGAATTTTAATTTTATCAGCATTCTATATACTTTCGTATTATAATCGGATAATATGGATAATGAAGCGTATGCTTAATTTTTTTCCTATGGCATTCTGCCGATATTCAGCTGTTGCGCCCGACTTTGTCACGTTATATATATATATATATATATATATATATATATATATATATATATATATATATATATCATAAATCTGTAGTAGATAGGAAACGGATATGAGAAAGTCGTGCAGAAAATGTAAAAACAGCACATTCCAATATTCGCTTTATAAAAATTTAATACACTCAAGAAATTGAACAGTCGCTCATATATTTGCTCCACTTTAACATTTCAAATTATTGCGTAAATTGTATTCAATCCATTCAATGCGCATTCAGTAAAGATTTCCAAGAAGATAAATATTAAAAAGTGAAATATATATAATGTATATAATGTATAATGTATTATTGATAAATTTAAGTGGAGTATTTTAATTATATAAGTACACAATATGAGCAATTTTTATTTGTATAGGTTTTAGGACAAAAATTACTCTGAAGTTACTTTTTAAAGTAATTATTATTAATAGTAAGTAAAGTATCTTAAATTTATAAGTACTCAATATAATTTACAATTTAAATGAAATATTAATTAAGCTTGAAGCAAATCGGAGCAACTAATTTTCATTACGTAATTGTGAGTAAGAAAATAGTTCAGAATTCAATTATAAAGAAATTATATTAATAATAGTAAGTAGAGTATTTTTTTTAATAAAATGACGATATTTAATATATTAAACACTTTTAGACTTAACTCATTTCACTTACTATTGATAATTATTGTTTTGAAAATGTTTTTCAGAATAATATGTTTATATTTGAAACTGCGGACGAGAGTTGCTCCGATTTGATTTAAATGCAGCAGCTATGGGTGTCATTCGCGCATATAACTAGGTACAAAGCACAAGAGCTTGATACTTGTATTTAATCTAGTATCCGTGCTTTTTCTTACATTTTTCGCGAAATTGAAGTATTTATGCGGACAATGTCACAAGCCCCATACACTAGAAATAAGTTGGAAATCCAAGCAACAAGCCCTTGATTTAAGTTACGCCAGATTGATTCAGATTCGTCGGCTAGGTGAATTCGTTGTCAGACACGCAAGTATAAATATAAGTAACAAGAGCTTATAACTAATATTTGTAACTTATTTATAGTATTTGTGCGTTTCGTCACTTTTTTCAATGGCCAGTTATATAAAACCTTACCATCTTCAATGGGTGTCTCAAATATATCAAATATGTATATTTACCATGTACTTACAAAATGGATTTGAGCTTGGCTTTACGAAAACGCTGTATGTTCAAATCAATTAATAGAGTTGCAAGCATACGCCAAGCTTTGAGAAGTCATTTTTAGAATGTAGCCTGGTGTAGCTAACAAATCGATATCGTTTGCCACCTAACCAACGAGTGCTTTAAGAGAGCGAGAGAGAGAGAGAGATAACGTGAGCCGGTGAGAGAGAAAGGGAGAGCACGAGAAAGAGAGAGGGAATGAGAGATAGAGCATGAGTGAGAGAGAAACTGACGCTTCCCGGTGGCTTCACGCTAGGAAACTCGGGAGTTTCCTCCGCGTGTATACATTCACATAACCTTATTTTTAACATTGTAAATATTACGTATAACAATTGTATAGTTTAACTTTATTGATATATAAATGGAAAGCATAATGAATTAAGTGAAAAAAGCATTTGCTACAACTATTTAAAGCTACAAAAGTAGCAGGACTAAATATATTTATAATAGAGTAAGTAAAGATAACTATATAACATAACTTCAGATAATTATGTTGTCACAACAAAAGTAATTTTGTCTTTAGAAAATAATGTTCATCTAATTTAGTAAGACTGTTCAATGTAAGATCCAATTTATTATCAATTCTACATGAATCTTAAGCTTCTAATCATAAATATTTCAACTTTATTATGATAAATTTGATATGTGTTCTTAAACTATACACTATATAATAATTATTAGTAAGTTAGTAAGTAAATTATGTTTGAAACGCAAACTGAATAAATTTTAATAAAATAATTTTTCATTGCTTACTTTCTCTAACTTTACAAAATTTCAATATGCATAAGATGTTATAAATTAAATAAATGTTTGATTTTATTATTAAAAAATAATTAACACTACAACATATGCTACTTTTGTTTATACAGATTTATGTAGTATTTTAATTCATACTGATAACAAAAAAAAATTTCAATTAATTTGTATAGTTAATGTTCTAATTTATTTGCTATTAAATTATTTTATTATCAATAATATCTATAATCTGTCCCAACTCTATATAATGCAATTATATGGAGCAAAGATAAATATTCATCAGAGAAGAAAAATTTTTTTCATCTACTTGTCCATAGATGAAAAAAAAATTATCATTAGATGCTTTTCATCATATATAATGTACTTATTATTAATTTATTACACTATTAAATTATCAATTTATTATCTTAACATATTTTAAATATTATAAGTATGAACACCATATGTAAACTTTTATATTTTATTAAATGTTCTTATATTAAATTATTATATAAAATGATTAGATTTATTCAACAGTATGATAATTCTATAGTTCCTTTTCCGACGAATCATTAAAACTCACCATATTATCCTACAATTATGTAACTTTTAATAATGAAATTCGAAGTATATATAAATAGCTGAAAAATATTCAATTTTAAAAAGTATATAGAAAAATATGCGTAAATAATGACTTAACATTGTTAATTAATTCGTATGTATGGTTTGCATGTTAAAAAAATCGATAAAGCTTTATATATCGTATTTACAAATACGATACAATGTATTTTACAATACAAGATGAAATTTTGCTGCGAAAAGCGTGATAGTGAGAATAAAGCACAAAAAGATGATTGCCTTGGTGCAATTTATATTTTTCAATCAAATACAAAAAAGCAGTTTCTTACAATAAATTTTTTCTCTTTCTATATAGTAACTCAGCTCTATACGCATTTATCATATGTATTAAAAAAATCTATTTTAGATTTTAAGATATGGAAAAAACCAATGCGAAGATTTGTAAAACCTATTATTATCGCAAAGAGGCCGAAATATTGGCGCAAGGATTAGTAGCGAGGAAAACGGATGCGCAGCGTCAGCGGAATTATAGACAACGAAAGAAAGTGTTTGCGCAATGGATTGAGCAGAATATCCCTGTCAAAAATTCAATCGCTTCGCAAATAACGATTTCCGATGAATTATCGCCAAAGAAACTTACAGACGGTATATACAGTTTTAAATCATTTTAAACCATTTTGATTTTTCGATAGCTTGAAGTATCCAGTTGTTGTTGGTCATGATAGCAATTGAATCACATGATACAAGGAGCATTATTGCTTTCGTTTAGCACATATCATTTTCTTACGTTATAGGGATGCCAAATTCAATTTAATTAAATTTTACCTTGGGATAAATAATAATATTCAACGGTGTTATACATTTTTTCCACTATATATAAGATTATACAATATCGCGGACGTTTTTCGAAATTACGAGAGGTATTCAAAAAGTAAATTTCCCTAGTTTGGCGTTTCTCTCAGACGCCACCTAGGGGACTTGAATTGATCATAGTTTCAGTTTAGGTTCTACCGATAAGAGGGGAATTGGTGTTGGAGGCCAAGAATACTTTTTTCAGCAGTACGAGCTCGACAATCATGGAGCTACCAGTGCAAAGCAGATCCGATTGTGAATTACGGGCGGTTATCCGTTTTTTAACTGCAAAAGGGTTAAATGGCAATCAGATTCATGGTGAATTGGTGACTGTTTATGGTAAAGACTGCATGAGTGTGCAGATGGTGCGAAGGTGGCGCGCAGATTTTCTCGAGGGTCGCACAGAATTGCACGATGAGCAGCGTGCAGGACGCCCAAAAAGCGCCATTACCGACGATGCAATTGCAGCGGTTGGAAAGATTATTCGGAAGGGCAAACGATGGACTGTCGATGATATTTTGGAAATGATGCCTCCCGAGCACCACATTCACCGAACTTCAGTCCATACAATATTGTCGGAGAAGCTTGGTTACAGTAAGGTCGTTAAATCGTGGATCCCAAAACAGAACGCACCATTTTTTAACGAAGGTTTGTTTAAGCTTGCAAACAAATACAAAAAGTATATTGAAATCCAAGGCAACTACGTATAAATAGTTTAAGAGTAAAAGAATAAAGTCAAATTATTTTTATAGCCTAAAACTAGTATTTTAATGTTTTCCCAATACAGGGAAACTTACTTTTCGAATACCGCTCGTAGCAACTGACAAACAAAATGAAACTTTACAATAAGAAGTTAATAACTAATTGATTGGCAAAGATTGACAAATGGAAACTTTTCATTTTGTGAAAGACTCAATTCGTATTAGTTTCATACAGCTAATGTCATCTTGCTATTGCAGTCATGGAATAATGTAAAATATTTTTTATGTTTAAATTAAATTTCGAACTTAATATGAAATAATAAAAAAAAAATGTATTTTTTAAAAAATTGATTTAACATTAGTTTTGCAAAAAATATACAGTTAACGGGATTTTTCTTAAACTATCTTTTATAGTCATTTACAAAAATCGTAAATATAATTTCTCGATAGATGATAAGCTTAGTGATTAATAATTTAACAGATTTTACTATATGTCAACGCATTACTGACTATCTTTCGCAAATTTTTCGTAAAATCGTAAGTCTATGATAACTTATGTGCTCATTGTAGACATAATTCAAAGAAAATATAGGTACATAGTCGCCCTAAATTAAAAATTAATGTATAAATGTACAAATGTAATTAAAATGTAAATAAAAATTAATATATATTATTTTACAATGGTTATTCTTAAATAAATTATAATTCTTTTGAATAATAACGTTAATTATTATCTATATTTAAACGCTGTAAAGAAATTATTTATGCTCCATTCCTATCATTTTTTATTGTATTTCGATAAATGTTTTAATGAAGATTTTATTATAAGTATAATCACCATTTTTAAACAAATATTACTTTACTAATATCAATAAATAATCATGGATAAAAATCTTTTATGGTAGTAATAAAAGAATACTATAAATTTGAAACCAAAATTTGTATATCTATTAATGTGATTCAATAACTGAATATTGAAATTTCTAAACTTTTACAGCACCTCAAATGATTATCTATTTACCTGATGTATAACTAACAAATTAAATTATATTTTAAAATCAATTTCTGTGACGTCTTAAAGTGATTAAATTATTTTTTAATCAAACCAAAAAATCCATAATTTTATGTATATAAACTATCAGATTTTTGTAAGAATTTTTGTATATCAAAAATCGTGCTTATTATTGCACTTGATATGTTATACAAAGGGCTTTATAGTTTTCTAAATTAATAATGTATAAATAAATAAAGTAAAATAAAAATCAAGTGGACTATTTTTTTAATAAAATAAAACAACCAATTAACACCTTTATTTTATTGATTGCACCGTACTAATTATTATAAATATACGCCTTGTAAAGTTCTGAGAAAATAAGATTTTTTAAAAAAAATTCGTAATAACCCAATGAGATTCAAAAAAAATCTGAATAATATATCGAGCATTTATTTAAAAATATAATTTATTTATATACCGCTCATATATACATCCGCGCATGTGCGTTATTATTCTGATGATAAAACAGAAATCTGGTGAACCTTACGAATCATTATCATCATCAATTGCGCTGCCGCGCGCGCATCACAAAAACACAACGCACTTGGCAGATGTCAGCACTATTAGTAGAAACAATTCGGCCACTTGGCTTTTTCTCCAAAATGTGCCGGATTTGCAATTTGTAATTTTTATATATTGCGCGCGTGTTTTCCATCGATGAAAACAATTTTTTTTTTTTTTTTTTACAGAAAGTTTAATTATCAATATATTAGTAAGAAAAACCCGCGAACTCACTAATGGTCACAGCTTCTTTTGTGAATAAGATCCACAGCTTGAAGAGTTCTGTGAAGTTTCAAGAAATTCACGCCGGCATAATCAAGAAAAAATAGAAATTCTCAGTTTTCTCCATTAATACAATCATAATATATTACAAGTAAAAAAGTCTTCATTTTTTTGTTTTTTATTCTGTTTTATTAGCCAACCAACAAGGAATTTGATTGTTAATTTGAGGTTGATGGTCAAACTTTCAAAATCAAACAATAATCTTATAAATTGTTAAACTGTTCATTGATAAATTTATTTTAGTAAAAATATTAATTTAATTTGAAGATCTTAAATATATTAAGACACAATATTAATTTAATTCAAAATTATTAAGCAGAAATGACAAAGAGTCAAGTAGCTACTCGACCAGTGAACAAAATGCGACCAGAAGGAATGACACTTAAACTGGAATGCGTAGATGAGCCTTTAAGTCAATGTCAGTTAGCAGCTCGATTAAAACTTAAGGAAGAATGTGATAAAGTAAGATAAATCTGAATGTATAAAACAAATATATGTACAATTTAGAAACTTCTTATTTTGGAGTAAAATTTTTCTGCTCAGGTTTCAAAAATGCTCGAATCACTTGTAAAAGAGCATGGAGGAAAATTAATATGTCAAGCTGGTGTTGTCAGTGCTTATCAGTATCAATTGTAAATATTTACTACTTTTTGTTATTTGAAAATTTATTAAAATTATAAAACATTTATTTAATTTTTTTAAATATCATAAATATAATTAAATCATAATTTTCTTGAAGACCTACCAGTGCTCCACCTACTGCAGCTGTAGTTAAACCAAATTCTCAAACTCAAGTAATAGGACTTGTAAGTTATACTTTGATCTCTGTATTAGTTTCTTCTAATCAACAAATTTTATTTTTATATATGTATATATTGTTTACAAATCCTAGAACCAGTCAAATAATGCAAATAATCAAACAATAAAACTCAATATGCTAAATAGTACAGCATCAACTCAAGGAAATATTCAACTTGTTATGGATCCTCGTATGGGCGTCATACTTGGGACTGTTGCTCCTCAACAAGGTATGAGATTCAAAAATGATTGTTTAATATTTAAATTTCATTTATGCATTTGTTTATATACATACATACATACATACATACATACATATATATATATATATATATATATATATATATATATATGTTTGTGTATGTGTTTATGAGTGTTTATGTTAAATATCATAGAAATAGTATGTAAAAGTTTCATTTTTATTAGATATATGTATGAAAATAAAATAAAATTTTTAATTGTAAGGTGTTGTAGCTTCGCCTGCATCAATTATGGCAAATATGACGAATACGACTTCAACAACAATGAGTACAATGACAACTTCCACACCTGTTGTAGCTCCAATAACCCCAGTACCTCAACAGCCACAAATAGATAACTCTGTAAATGCAATATTTATTTATATTATAAATTCAAAAATCAATGATATAATACAAAAATATTCTTTTCTTTTTTTTTTATTAATTTTTAGTTTAAACATACAAGGTCAGGACGTAAAACGAAAGTTCTACAAATACAACAACCAGAGATCATTGAAGAAGTATAAAAATAATTCGTTTATTTAGTTAAATTTTATTTAACTTATATTTCTATTTAATAATATTTATATTTAATAATATTATCTTCTATATAGCCTGCCCCAGTAAACACGAAACGAACACCTAAAACAAATACCACAACTCATGTGGTTACTCCAAGTATGTATTATCAATATAAATTTTGTATTCAACATTTCTTAAAGAACTCTATTGAAGTTAATGAATTGCTTGAAAAATTTAGAAAATCTTAAATTTAGAAATTCTATTAATTCATTAACACCAGACAGAGAAAAAAACTAAGATTTATTTAGCGATTATAATTCAAGTAATAAAACATTGTGTCCATAGTTTAAAATGATTTCTTTTTGTTTTAATTGCTGCACAATATCATGAAATAAAAATTATAATTGGATTTGAAGCAAAAAAATATCGCTATTTATATTTTAAAAAAAGTATGAAAAAATTTGCACAAAAAAATTTTTAAATCAAATTTTCAAATTCTTATTTAACCAAAAGTCACAAAGTAGCACAAGTTTCATACATTTTCAAAAATCACAAAAATGATTCAAATGTCTATACAGAATCTTTTACCAATTAAAAATTATATGTTTTAGCTTCAACTACTCCTCAAGGTGTTACAAATCTCAGAATAAAAACTATACCGAAGCAACAATTAACTCCAACTCATATATGGCCAAGGCCATCTGAGCAAACAAGTATAGGAGGAATTATAATTGGTAACAAAGTAGCAGGTAAATAAACAATATTATAAATTAATAATTTACATAACTGATCAATAAAACTTTATTTATTTATATTTAGCTGGTGAAATAATTGATGAATCAAAAAAGAATCTTCCAGATGGTAGAGAAATTACTTTTAATAAGATGAATGGTGGTCGAACTTATCCATCATTGATCGTTGTTGCAAGGTCAAATTTGAAAATCAAAAATGTTAGTTCACAAGTTTCTCAGAAAGAAAGATCAGATCTAGGTTGGTTTATAAATTATATAGAAAAAATTTATCTTATTTTTTGAATTAAGAAAAACAAAGTATATCATAAAACATCCAAGAACAAGCATACTTTTATAATTTCTATATTTAATTGGGAAATATATCACTCAAAATTTTATTTCTTTTTCATTTACAGATATAAAAGTAAAGGGTGTACTTATGTATGCAGCAACAAAGTTTACCGAATGGTTGCTCCAACAAGGTCTTGTCCGATCGGAGCAATATTGTGACAAACATACGTTACATAAGCTAAAACTCGGCATGTATAGTGATGCAGGTACTTTTCCTTGTTCTGGTGGCTATGTCTGGATATCTTCCTGCTGCAGTGATCGATTCGTTTCCGTTTTCTCTGGTTCAATATTTCAAGGTGCACCACACTCACCTACAGTTTTACTTAAGCTCATTTATCACTGGTCCTGCCAGACCAACGTTCAAAACGTCATCTCGTGGGTTAAAGTTACAAACTATTATGTAAAGACGTTCTATGCGAATCTCAGAAGCATTTGTACTTCTGCTGTTTGGGAAAAGTGTAAAAAAATGGGGGGAAGAAACTGTATGGTACAAGTTGGAGTAATCAGTTTAGGTACCACCTCACAGGATGGAAATCTGCGACAGGTGATAAGAATTATTTAAAAATTTTTTTTTAAAATAACTAGTAAGCTTAAGTTCAAGAAATTATCTGATATACATTGGAATACTGAACTTTTTTATTACTTAATTTAATCTTTTATTATTATATATCACAAAATATTTTAATTACAAAAAGTGTTTTACTATTTTATATAATCAACATTATTTATGAATCAAAAAAATTACATTACATTGACAATTTATAAATAATTTTTTTAATATTTATTTCTAGGTAAAAGTAGAAGTTTTAGGTGTACTTGATCCAGATACTTTAGAATTAAGGTTACGAGCATGTGACCCTATTCAAGACGGTGACCGATCTTACAAGCGCAGATTCAACAATATTTTAAATCCTTTATCAGAGTGGGTACATAAAGATTCGAAAATTGTAACGGATTTTACTGTTGATAAGAGTACATTATCTGAAATGGGTTTCCACAATGTCACACAATCAGCTTTTACAGATCAAAATCCGAGAAATATATCTAGCAATTATCATATAATGGAGTATTTAAGAAAAATTGTGCCTCGAATGTTCCAAAATACGTTAAGTCTCTTAAGTAGGCCTATGATTCAACAATTTTTGGACGAATTAGTCTGGAGAGAAATGTATGGCACAACTGCTTTAAGAGCATTTGAGAACATAATAATTCACATTGCTGAACAAACGAAAATTGATTCAGGTATATAAAATAAGTAATAATTAAAATTTTTTAAAACAAAACAACTCAAATCTTTGAAATATTCATCTGTTAATTGTAATAACTTAAATAAATCTTATTTACTGTATATAATATTTTTGATTAATCTGTTAATAGATTGCAACTTCTTAGAGCGATTAGCGAAAATTTCAGCAAATCCTTTTGTAAATTGGTCATACAATGCCTGCAGAACCGTTGCTAACACAAGCACTCCTACTCCCATTGCACCAATGGTCACAATACCAAAGGACCCAATTATCCAATCCAGTATCGATTTGGATATCTCGCGACCTGGTCCCAAGCGGGGCCGAAAGAGACCCTTTTCTAATATTAGTCCTGAAACTATTGAAAGGGCTATAACACCTGAACCAAAGATAACTACATCGAAAGCTGAACATGTGCCACTGCAAGAATTTTACTATGGCACTATGCAGCCTGAGAAATCAACGTTTAATAATGAAGAAAAGAAGATTACTTTTACTTTTAAGGTCAGTTTTTTCAAAGTTCTGTTGTATTGATAGTAAGAAGAACGATGCCAATCAATTTGAAAATTACATTGCACTTAACATGTTCATTGGTTTAATATTATTTAAAGAACAAAAAGCTTAAAAAATTGTAATCTTTTATATTATATGTATTAAATGAATACATTTTTTGAAAAATTACAGCAAGAATTATTAATATTTTTTTCCGCACTCGGGGCGCAAAGTACGATTTTCTGCAGCTGCCTAGAGGGAGCAAAATGCTACTTTTACTCCCTAGGGAGGAAAAGTGCTTATGACTGCTTCCCAACCAATCAGAAAGCAGAATTTTACTTTTCCTCCCTTGGGAGGAAAAGTGAATGAACGGAATCGTGTAGTCCGGTAGGATTCTCAGTTTTCCGTGCCTGCGTAACATATGGCATTTACGATGTTTAGACTTATATGCGCCACTCGACCGCCGGCTCGACCTTTTTTTTGCACTTTGAGTTAGGTATTCGAGATTTTGAATTAAAATAAAAGATTTATATTCTATGTGAAATTTATTATAAAAATTCTTACAATGGTTTTTAAGTATTAAAAATTATCTGTACCTTTTTTTAAATTAGTTTAATTGTAAATTCTATTTATTATGATATTAAGTTTTTTTTAATTTTATTTTAAGATTTGATTATTAACAAATTTATAATCTTCAATTGATGATTTTTATTTCTTTTTAGAAAAGGGGGCTCCGTCCCCAACCCTCCGGCGGGGTTTTCGCTCCCTGCGCTCCCCACCTCCCGATCCTCATCAACATACTTCATCAATTTCCAAATAAGAAGAAATCATGTAATTTAATGTTATGAAATTCAAATCAATTGCAGGAATAACATTAAGATAAAACCGATAATATTATATTTTTTTCAAATGCAACGAATTACATTTTATGTTAGGGCAACTTATTTCGGAGCGAGTATCATTTGGGCCTTTAGATATTATACCTGCTCGCTCTATATAAGCATGACTAACACATGGGGAGGGGGGGAGGGGTTTGACATTATTTAATTCTGTGAGTTTGTCATTCAATTTCTTGTGCATTTCTTTGAGGAAGAAAAAGCACCCTCCTTTGAGAAAATAGTATGTGACACACGGGAGCAAAGGCGTTTTCGGACTCGGGTAATTTGACGCCCTCGCTTCGCGTTCGGGCGGCAAACATACCTTCGTCGGAAAACGCCTATTTTGCTCCCTTATGTCACAATGTACTATTAATGTCCATTTAAATTATAATTTTTTCTTTGCAGTGCTTCATATGTACAGCAAATATGCACTCTAATACCGAAATTATGGAACACATGGTCAGTCATGTTCCACCACTTGTTCCTGATCAATCGGATTCGCCTGTGTGCCGGTACTGCTGCACAGCCTTCTCATCGAAATACCA
The DNA here is from genome assembly GCA_018907035.1 of Sycobia sp. Sy_11. Taxonomy (NCBI): domain Eukaryota; kingdom Metazoa; phylum Arthropoda; class Insecta; order Hymenoptera; family Epichrysomallidae; genus Sycobia; species Sycobia sp. Sy_11. The sequence continues at coordinate 1,020,552 of JACCIC010000075.1, forward strand.
AATGGACGTGCACGTTACTGAAGCCCATAGCAATTTCGGAAACTCTGATAGCGATATGCTTGTGTGTGCCATTTGCGAGCAGAAATTTGGTACTATTTCATTTAGTAAAGATTTGTGCTTACAAACAAAATTAGTTGAATAAAAATTTTTTTCTCTTCTTTTTCAAATTCACATAATTTTTTATATAATCTCGACACGTCTCGATTTTGATTATAGTTTATAAAACGTTATTTGTGTTTATTATGTGTTAAATATTATTTGTTTTATACCTAATTTACATTGTATTTACAAACAATGAACAATTGTTTATATAATAGTTTATTATTACACTTTATTAATACTTATATATTTTATAAACGTAAAATTAATACCAATTTATATATAACGATTATATTAGAAATCACTAATTAATACTTTCCTTGTAGGAAGTAGTGGTCTTTTGGTAAACCACTTATCTTCGATGCACTATCCGTCAGAAATGCCGTACATGTGCCACAGCTGCGGTTACCGTACCTCAAGCCATAAAGACGTAATCGACCATTATTACAATAGCCATGAAAAGAGTGACGGTTTACAGTGTCCATACTGCCTTCAAGTTATACAGTTCGTGAGTAACGAACAGCCTAATTCATCAAACGTACATGCTTATCTCATGCACATGCAGCGTCACATTGTGAGAAGGGAAGAGAAACTTAATAAGTGCCCACGATGTTGTCTCTGGTTCAATCAAATGAGTAAGCTCAAGGCTCATGTAGAGCTACATAGTCAATGTACTGGTCCAAGTGAGTTTTACTGTGTTTATATATTTATATAAAAAATTCGTTTATATTTTAAATGCCATTACAACAAAATCTATTATAACATTTTTAAATGATCAATCTTGTCAAGGATTTTAAACAGTGCCTAAAAATAAACCACATATGTGATTGGTTTTTTAATTCAGATCAAAAATGGATAAAATGTAGTGTCGAAAACATATCTGATCTCCGTATATGAAAATTTTCCGCTTGTCACGTTTAATTAATCAATAAGAAAGTGTTCCAATGTAGCATCTATTTATTTGCAATGCATTTTTTGCATTTATTGAATTTTTTATTGCGTAAAACGACGGAGAAATACAGCCAAATATTTTTTAATTAAATTTTGAATGAGTTATTATCACATCAATGGGATCATTATTCTTTTAATCCAATAGAGGAATTCTCCAATAAATGCCAGGGAATGGATAAATTATATTAATGTAAATTTATGTAAACAAATAACTTAGAGCACACATCTCATATATTATATATGTCTAAAATGCATATTCTAAAATTTTTCAAAATTTTTTTAAAATAAATATTACAATGCGTATACAGAAAAAAATTCGTATATAAACCAATGTATGTTCCAAATATTAATTATATTAAATACTTTTATTTACATTGCAGATGTTATCCCCCATAAAAGTAATGATGCTCAATCTATAACTGTTTCTAAAGCGCGCAACTATGTAAAACGTTATGTGTTTGATGATTACGCGCACGAAATAACGCCTACGGAGCGAGTAAAGAGGTGGTTAACTGGACCGATCAAAATTCACGCACCAACCCGTAGCAGTTGTCAAGAGTGTGAAGAAGATTTGGACATGCGAGATCATTATCCGTACGTACTATTTGAAAGCTAGTTTAAAAATTAAAGAATGCAGCGTTTTTTTTTCGATCGAAGAATTTTTCGATTAGCCTCAACTACTATTTTTCTTATGGAAAATAATAGTGAGCTTGCAGGTGTTCTTAATTTTTTCATACGTTCAAAATTGTAACGTTTTTCGATAATTTTGTTTTCGAAATCGTATTAAAGTTAATACAGCAATTGATTAGAAAAGGTTTGATGAAAAAATTTTAATAATTAAAAATGCGATCGGATACATATATCGTTAAAAAATCTAGTTTGTAGAGGTCGTTTATAATGCATTACACGACATGTGCGAAAAGTAGGTGATTACCGCACGCGCGAGAAATTGCCGCACGAGCGCAGCAAGTGTTATGGAATTCTTTTTTAACTTTATAACATGGCTCTTTCAATGATAAATAATTTAATCAAGTGTAATGTATCATTATTTAGAGGTGAGCTCAAATGTCAGCGTTGTCGATACGTCACATGTTGCTGGCGAGCTTTCAAAGAACACCAGCGACAAATTCATAATGAAAGACCAATGACAAGCGTCATAGTACCTTCTCCACTTGTTAATATATTACTTGAAAAAGAAATGCAGTGTAGCTGTGGTTTCTCAACAATTGATGGAAACTATTTAGGTATTATTTGATTTTTTATTTTGATTTAGTAGCTTAAGAGCATTACTTAACTGTTAATATATCATTAAATAATTTGTACCTTTTCAGCAACACATTTAGTAAAATGCAAAAAGCGCACAGCTTACCTAATTGAAGAGAGTCGACCAGGAATGCTAGATAGTTTGGGTTTAGTTCCAAAACCTACAACTGAGGTTCAATAATGTTAATTTTATTTCTGTTAATTAATTTAACCATGTTTATTTATGAAAAATTAAAAAATCTAATATATTTTTAATCATTATGTTTACACGGATATAGTTTTATATTTTATTTTACTTTTATAACTTTTTTTTTTCTTTTGTTGTTTATATTCGTTTAGGCTGAAAAAGATAAGTCTGCTCAATCTTCAAAATCAGTTTCAGTTACTAAAACGACAAGAATGTCTGACGTAGTTAACAGAGGAAAAGATGAGAAATCTTCAAGGAACAAATAATTTTGAAGAAATATATAGAAAATATTTTATAGATAATAAAGACAAGAATACTCTATTGTGTGGAATAATAATTGATATTCTTAAGAATATCAATTCTAATAATTCAATTGAACATATTATGTTTGTATATGAGATCAAGTATTAAGATAGAGGAAAAAGCAAACTAGAATCAAATAAAAAAAATTTTACTTCAGAATCATCAAAAAATATATATTCAATAAATTTTTTATTCATATATTGAAATCGTATAAAAAATATTTTATTACCACAAATATCATTCCTTTCATCCGTAAAAAAGAATCATTTTCTCCTATAATTTATATTAGAATATAAATTTTTTCATTGCTTCTATAATAAAGCAATGAAAAAACAAGATTGGAAAAATTTTAGAATAATTTTGAAGTACTCAAACATATTGTTAAATTATATAGCTGTAATTATAATTTGATATATTTTTTAGTTTTTAGAGTTAATAAAATAAAACAAACCGATTTTTTAAATAGCTTATACTTAAATATTGGAAGTTTAAGCATTTAGAAATAATTTAATAATTTTCTTTTATTATTTGAAAGTATTATTAGTATTCTATCAAATGATATAATACAGTAATCGTTTTTTTTTTAATGTGATAAAGTGAAGTATTGGTAAATTAATTATTTAAGTTAAATTATCAAATTAATGAAAAAAAAAAAAAAATATATATATATATATATATATATATAAGCATTAAATAAATACTTAATAATATAGATTAGGATACTTACATTATTCCAGATATTTATTATTATTTTGACTATTATTTTTATTGATTTATTATTTACTAGTACCCAGATTAATTTGCAGTTACGTCTGCTTATCGCATTTGTGGGATTTACGGAGTGTTTCTTGTGACCAGGTTGTGACCAATATAACTTTTTTATATGACGACAGACGACGGTCTTAAGATCATAACTAATCAGAACTAATCATAAGCTGTCATAAGAGCTCGTGAATTTAAGAATCCGGTATTATCAGACATTGCTATCTCTAATTAAATTATTAAATAGGTTTAATGCAGATATACAAAATACGATTTTTATATATAGAGATACGATACGATGGGTATTTGTGGGTATACACTTAATGTCAATTGGAATAAGTAGCAGTTCTGATGATAGCATTGGTATCAACAATCACGGTAAACAGCTGGTAACAACCGTAACAATAACAAGTTCTGCCAATCTACTGCTAGTAGCAGCTGGTGTAGCAGCAGGTAGCAGCTGGTAGCTACTAGCATTTTTGCTAATAAGATATAAAAGTGTAGACAGCGCAGTATCATCAGGTATCACCCTAGTGCTGTATTTGAGAACTATAAGCAAGTGCGTGGACCTTGGGTCCTGACCTGACCTGTACGCATTCGCTGTCAGTTGCACAGTGGTAACCTATATGAATGGAATTCTGATATTAGTTAATATAATATTTTATTCGGTTAGAGTTACTAAAATAACTATTTATGTAACATAAAACGGTTAATGCGATTCTTTTTCCAGTATAATATCTCGAATAATAATTAAGTTTTAATGTTAAGTATTTTCAAAAACTACGTAAATTTTACAATGGAATGGATATGTTAGTTAACAAAAAAGGTCAAAAAGCAGTCGAATGTTTGTGAGAAAATTGAAAATTAAACTAAAGCAATATGTCGATGAAAGTTGGACAACGAGTGGAGATTTCAGGCAAGGATTGCCAGGGAGTTATCGCCTACATCGGCCACCCATCTTTCGCCACAGGTAAATGGATCGGCGTAATTCTCGACGAGCCTAAGGGAAGAAATAATGGCACCATCAAGGGGCAGTTTTATTTTAAGGTGATCTTTTATAATTTTAACTCTTTATTTTCAATTTCAACTGATACTCCTATAAATTTCTAACTATTATACGAGTCAAAATTCTATTGGTTTTGTTACAGTCGAGTAATGTAAGCGATATTCAAAATACCAAAATATACAAGAAATTTATTTTTAAAACACTTGTTAAAAAAGACTTCTAAATGTCTTGTATAGAATTCTTGAAAATGTAATAAAATAATGCATATATTAGTTGTATTCTTTTAAAAGAATTTGTAGCTTTTAATAGTATATAAAAAATGTATTAAATCTTGATTAGAGGAAAATATTTTACAAATTCATCTTCTTGTTTATAAATTTGTTGTTCGTTATACTCTAGTGTGCAGAAAACCATGGAATGTTTGTGCGTCAAACACAATTAATTTTACTTGATGAAACGGGTAACCGAACAGAGCCTGTAAGTCCGTCTAATGTAACAACAAGTGGTCCTCCAACACCAGATGAAGCTAGCGCTTCAAGAGCTCGTAGTAGACTTACCAGGTATATATCTTCTTTGAGGTATTATAAATAATAGTAAGTTTCTGTAGGTTTGAACTTTAATTTAAATCCTAAGATAGAGTGGTTAATACTTATTTTTTGACATCTAAATTTATAGATGTTATTAGAAATTAATTGTTTGATTTTAGTTAATGTAGACATACTGTATTCTTGATATGTAATATACATATCTAAATTTATATCTATACAACATAACATCACTGATATTTCCAGTATATTAGTAAAAAATATATTGTTTAGAAATATCGTAATAATAAAAATGTAATACCAATGCTCCTCTGAAACGTCTTTTGTAATGCAACTTAGCAAAATCCTCATTTATTAATTTAATCTCAGTGCTGCTGTACGTCAAAGGAATCAACCTACTGCGTAAGTATTTTGATAAATTATAAATTTCTGCATATACTTTGTGTAATATAACAATTATTCTACTGATCAATTGGCTATCTTTAAACAAAACTAAAATTAACAAAATTTTAATGTCTTCACTGCTTTATAAAGAGTTCGACGAAAAACATCGCCAGCGCAAGTTATACAACAAACAGAAAAACTTTCAGGGTAAGAGCCACAGTGGTATCAAATGAAAAATTAGGCGTGCTCACTATTCACTATAAAAGTTTGCTTATATCAATGCAATCTGTAAGGCTTTATTTGTGCTTCTGTTTTTGTGAAATTATAATGTCATTGAATTGGTTGTTTAAAAATTACTTTGAAAGTTTTTGAATCTAGTATTATGAAACTTATTGTTTATAACAGCTCTTTTATTTACTATTTAACTCCACTGAATGAACAGGTTTGTTGAGCATTGTTTACAATGCAGAGAGAGGTGTTTCATACGTAGTAGAACCAAATCTTTCAAGAAATACGTATCCTATTTATGTAATATATAGCACGGTTTTTGACAAACTATAAAATAAATGAAAAATATGTATTTTATATTATACAACAGTAAATTCTCAATAAAAATGCACGTTACACGCATAATTTGTATATTTTTGTTGCTAATTATTTTGTGAAAGTTTGTAAAAAAAATGTACCTCAAACTACAGAAAAAGATTATGGTGATCTATATTTCGTTATTTTATTTATCATTACAAATTACTTAAATTTTTAATATCATACAAATCTTTATAAAGTAAATGTTGGTAATTTTATATAAAAACAAAGTTATTAAATAAAGGAAAATATAAAGGCATTATGAAATATGCTATGCTTGATTTATTTTGATTACAAATATTTAGTTATTTTCAAATTTTTGTCAAGTATAATATTAATTGCATGAAGTTACTAAAAAATATAAAAAAAACGAGATTAAAAAATGAAAATTCCTTAAGCTTTAACAATTAAATAAGATGGAATGCTATAGTATTTTAATTTTCATGAAACTAAATTCATTATATTTTAGTTATATATTTTATTTAAAATCAACAAGAATATTTAGTATCTTTATAGTAATAAGTGGCGAAATTCAACATGAGTTTGTTTGTATTTTATTTTTTATTATGTACGTAAAATTTAGGATCTTATGCTTATTTTACAAAAATTATTTTAAAATTATAAAAACGAAGTCCCGATTATTTATATAAAATGCTATAATTGATGCAGAAATTTTAAATCAATAAATCTGTAATAATGCTTTCGAATTATTTAAAATACTTCAGCTAAAAGGTATTAATATTTTATTATAACTTAATAAAGCAGAAGATAATAAACATTAAAAACCAAAATATCGATGTAACATTTCAGTGTGTTTATAATCGAAAATGTACAAAAAATTTGATACTAATGTGGATATATACTAATTTGCAAATAATTAATGGCTTAAACTGTGAATGTTGTTTGCTAATTATGAATTATGTCAATGGAAAATTATTTTTAAAAAGAATTTGTTTAAAAAGAATATATATATATATATATATATATATATATATATATATATATATATAATTTTATGTGAACAGAACTATTTTAACAGTCACTTTATTGATTGTAAAATGTTTTAATCAATAATTTTTCATAAGTACTCTTTAAATATCATTATAAATTATTATATATGTATAATTATCTGCTCTCAAATTTAAATGTCCAAGGCAATTATAATGCCGTCACCATAGTCTTTTCTACGCAATGACTCCCAATTCATCAGCCTTTAAAATTCTCTTCGCACTTTGTATGATTGCCAGCTCGAGGATGTCGCTCGCGGGCAGCAGGACACAGCTCGCTGCGCCGAGTACCGAAAATCTCAGCTCTGTCGGGAGCCACGAGCGCAAGGACGGCGGGGAATCCCATATTCCGGCACCCACCACCACGTCTAAACGAGCTTCTTTCGTCGAGGTATTATTATCGGATGTTTCATTTCGTTCATTGACTTTTTCACTACGATTCTTTGTTATGACTTTTTTCTTTTTTGTACAACTTCATTGTGTCTAATGTATACGAGTGCTGAGAGCAATTTAAGTGTATGTGTTGAATGTTTTTCTGGTTGAGGCGTGGATATAGCACAAATGTTCACTATTATTTGTAATTATATTCTCTTACTTATTTAAAAATTGATAATGCATCGATTGAACTATATCAGTATAGAAGAAGCAATCATTTTGGTTTTGCAAAATAAGTCATAGTTAATAACTTTTTATACAAGGACTGATATAAAGCAAATTAATAAATGTTTTTATCGATCTTGCAGTCCTTACAAACTAATATAATTACAATGGAGCCTTATTTATAAATGAGCTAATATTTATAATTTGATCATATTTAAAATTAATTTATTATTTTTAGAAACGAACCTTCATTACTTGTGTATATATTGAAATAAATCCAAGTAGTATTTATGTGCAAAAATCCGAATTTCCAAATGTATTTTCACACATTCTTCACTATATATATATATGTGTGTGTGTTATGTTTTTGTTTCTAAATTATGGAAGAAGAGTATTTGTTTGTCTGTGTATGTTTTAATTAAAAATTGAAAAAACAACGATGGATTGTAACGAGCCGAATGAATGACAATTGGCCCAATGGACTGACACGGACGTTTGCACTAATTCGATTCGCACGCTACTGTTTACGATTATTAATATATATACTTTCTGACGGTCATTATTACGACTACGGCAAAAGAGTTTTTTTTCTTTTTTCTTTTTAGCCAATTGAAATATTCCATTATTTTTTATGTTTTGATCTATTGCGCGTTTCAAATGTGTCGAAGGTGGTTTAGGATACTTTTAATGTCGGAGAGGAGCGCGGGTGTGAATTCACATGTTGGGAAAATATGCACAAATATATGCGTGTTTCAGAAAACCCCTAGCACGAGCTCGCCACCAGGCAAAAAGCCGAAGGCTCCTGGCGATCACGACAATGTAATTAATACTCATTACTTTGTACTATTCGGTTGTTTTTTTTTTAATTCTATGTTAATATTAATGGTTTACCTATTTATTCTTCATTTAACATCTAACCAGCTACAGAGTTGGGCAGGGTGTGGTTATTATGATTATACATGTAATGGTTACTCGTTAAGCATATATATATAGATAACTAATTTATGCACAGTTTTGTTACTGATTTATATATTTGATTTCAGTGCAAAATATATATAGTGTTTTATTTATTTAAGATTCGATTAGAATTCTTTTTTACATAGAACAATATGTTATTATTTGAAATATATTAGAAATTAGGAAATCAAAACTGTTTTATTCATCTAGAAACTAACAGTATATAGAAAAGTGTGTATTTAATAGCTACTTTTTAGAATGACACTGGCATTCATGAGTATATAGATGATTTTAATCAATTCTGATGCAATTATTATTAGGTAGTATATTTTAACACATACAATCTTAAAATTTTAAATTCCAATATATATATATTAAATATTATTAAATATTTCTCTTTATTATTTATAAAATTTACATCATTTTAACACTGATATTCAATATAATTCAATTGTTATTTTGAAAATACTTAACAAAATAAAATTTCCACTAAGCTAGGTAAATTAAAAAATAATGTAAAATTCTGATTTTTTTTACCTAGTCTCTGAAATCGGTATAATGTTAGAGAGGATTTAAAATTTTAGAAGCATGATTGAATAACTTAAAAATTGTTCTGCATTTATAAGAATATTGTAAAAAAATGAATTTGAAGCATGTACACTTTTTCTTAGAATACCTGTAAATCATTAATAAATTATATGTCTTTCTAAAAATTTAATTATTAAGAATTGAAAATTGAACAGCATAATAGATTTCCGTAATTTGAAACATTTTTCAACATCGATTGGTTAATTAATAATTTTTAATCGTGAATTTATTTTTCCAATTTATTTATTTCTTTTTCATTTTATTTTATCTCTTTCAACCAATATTAATAAAAATACCATAGCTTTCTTGGATGCCCAACACTGGACAGCTGCCTGTCTTCTTATTGCTACTAGCTGTTTGTCCATAATATATTGACCAAATCTGTGCATACAGTCATGAAATTCATTAATCTTTCACCCCCCCCCCCATTGTAACTACATTTCATATTTGCATCTAACTCTAATTTAGTGTTTTTTTTTTTCATACGGCGCACCTATCTCTTCGCACATTGACTCCGCTGCTCGTCTCTGTTACAATATTAACAAATTGGGATTCTTTGTCCACGTCATTGTCATCTAAAAATTTTCTGCATATTTCATTACATTATCATCATCATATAGTTCGTACTAGGCATATTCGATTTTTTTTTTTAATTTTAACGTGCACATGTATATAGATTTTTGATGATTTTGAAAGTTTTAGAACTGAAGCCTAAATTTATTCAGTTGCGAAGTACAAATAAATGTAAAATTATATAGAATCTATAAAAATAAAAAAAAAATTAAGGGTAAAGAAAACAAGTTTTTAGAAAATAACATACCGAACATCTGCATCTAGTTTATCTGTATCACAATGAGAAAGCATAAAAATACCGCACAACTTCATTAGTTAATATTTGTATTCTCTGCCATGTACGAACTCCAATGGTTAAGATTTTCCATGCACATTATAATATTGGGAGGTTCGTCGTTAAGATTCATTAATTAGATCACATGTACGTATATGTAATTATGTTCTCTAGAAACTAATAAAACAATAAATCATGACATAGCTTCGCTCTTTCTTGATGTTTGACATTACTACTCGACTAACAGATTACTACTCTTGATTGAGGAAGAGAACGTTGCTATAATATACCTTCTTATCCTTTAATTTTTTAATCATTAATTAAATTAATTAAATTTGATCGAGTCAAATGAATTTATTTAATTAAGGACGGATATATTATATGCTATAGTTTTATTGCGCGAATGAATCTGAATTAAAGAATTTTTACTTCATATTTTTAACTTTTTAAATTTAATAGCATTTACATTACTAATATTGGAATTAGCAACTTTCTCTTTAATAATAACTTTAGAAGATCCTTAATATACTACATGGATGTACATAAACAGTTAGATCTAATTTGTAACAACATACAGAATAGAAATAAGTGTAAAATTGGTAAAAGGTGATCTTTTTCTTTAGTATATTATATAGATTTTAATGATTTGCCATGCATTAATAATTTTATCCAATTAATTAAACAAAATTTATGGTCACATATATAGACAAACCAAAGCACCTTTTACATGACATCTTATGATGATCTTATTAACATAATGGATACGTTTACTTTCAAATCTCAATCCAATTAGACTGGATTCGTCGAAACGTTGAAACCGCAATTCGTTCCTGGTCAAGCAATGGGCCCGAGTATGACATCTAGTACAATGGAAGAAAAACTTACACATATGCAGTTATCGCAAGAAAACGACAATTTGAAAGCTCAGGTGGGTATTCAAGAATTTTCATAATCCCACTCCATATGTTGTTATTATATGTTAATGATACAATTCTGATTTCTCGATAGATTCGTGATTTGAATGAAAGGATAGAAATTTTGCGCATTAAAAGAATGCAAGATAAAGAAAAGATGAAAGAATTTGAAAAGATCAGGCTTCAGTTGGAGCAGCTTATAGAGTTTAAAAGTAAAGTGATGGAAAGCCAGGTATGGTACATTTAAAATATATTTAAACTCTCCTTTATACAGTTAAATTATTAAATCGGGAGGCTTCAGATATACATTTTTCTATTGGAATTTTCTATTTTTTTGTTTATGTTTTTTTTTTTTTTTTTTAATTTTTAGGCCAGCCTACAAAGAGAACTTCAAAGAGCCCGACAAGAAGCTCGAGATGCGCATGCAGCCCGGGAACAGTATCAAGACGAAATGGCAGATTTATCTGAAACTGTTGAAATGGCCACTTTGGATAAAGAAATGGCGGAAGAGAAGGCGGAGACTTTGCAAATTGAGTTAGAACAGCTGAAGGATAAACTTGAGGAACAAACTTTAGATTTAGAAATTTTACGTAATGAAATGGCGGATAAGGTGATGATAAGCAGAAACGTAATTATAAAACTCAGCATAACTTGTTAATAAATCATTTTATTTTATGTTATTAATTTAATATTTATACGTTCTTTATTTTTTCATTATTCGTTATGATTTATTTTTAGTTATTCTGAATTTTAATTAATTTTCAGTTATTTCTAAGGTCGATTCTTAGAAAATTGGAATGAGATTAAAAAAAATTTTTTATAGATTGCGGATGGCTCTGCACCAACGGGAGCATCAAGCTTTGAAGTAAAGCAATTAGAACAACAGAATGCTAGACTTCGCGAGACACTCGTTAGAATGCGAGATTTATCTGCTCACGAAAAGCACGAATTTGGAAAATTGCAGAAGGATTTGGAGCAAAAGAAATCTGAAATTTTGGAGCTTAGTAGAACAAAAGAAAAACTTTCGGCTCGAGTTGAAGAAATGGAGCACCAAATAGCTGATTTACAAGAGCAGGTATGCTTTATTTTTGTAATATCATTAAAATGTTAATAATTATGAATTATAATTTTGATGTTACTTTAGGTCGATGCCGCTTTAGGCGCAGAAGAAATGGTCGAGGTTCTGAGTGAACGCAAGATGGCTTTGGAAGAAAAAGTTGCAGAATTGGAAGAGGCAGTTTCGGATTTGGAGGCTTTGCAGGCTAGTCTGAATTTACTAAATATTTAATTTATCTTCATTATGTTAATGCAATCTTGTAACTATTAGCTTGGATTGTCTATGTATTCCAAATCTAAATTTAATGCAATATTGCTTTAGGATATGTCAGACCAACTTGCCGAATCGTCGAAGGAACTGGAGCAGGAACTTCGGGAAGAATTAGACATGGCTCTTGCGGCGGCAAGCGATGCCCAACGTCAGCGGGACGCGGCCCTCGAGACTTTGTCTGACCGCGAGCTGACAATTACTAAGTTCCGAGAGTTGACGCGCAAGTTACAGGAGCAATGCATCGAGTTACAGAACCGTTTGCAATCGAGCGAGTTGACTAAAAGTGCTGCTAAAGGTAAAGCGTTGGGCTTGCAAATATTTATAAATACGCTACTGATGAGAAATTGTTGTTTAATTGAAGGGGACGTTTTATTAAAAACATTTGTTTTTATTCAAATGATTTATAGGAACGGAGCAACAGCTCGCTGAAATTTTGGATTTCCAAAAGACGTTTGCTGAAACAAGAGCTCAAACTAAAGCAGTAGATCTGGAGTTACGGCGATTAGACGCCGAAGAAGCTCGAGCGCACGTTCAGTATTTATTATCATTTATGCCCCCGGCATTCATGAATCGCGGAGGTGATCATGATGCCATTTTAACGCTCTTGCTTATACCTCGAATGATTCAGAAGACCGAAATACTCATTTCTCAAGTACGAGATAAATATAAAAATGTGGATAAGATAGATAGGTAAACCATTGAAATATTTGAGACATTCTTAATACTATGTGGATATAAATCTATTTGACTAATCGTTTTATAAACTAATCGAAATAAAATATACGAGTTTTTACAGACTAATGAAAGTATATTCCCTTTTCAGAACTACAGTTGTTAAAGGTCATGCTGTTGCTCAGTGTGCCTTCAAGTCTCAGTTTTGTGCTCACATGTATGCTTTACAAACAGCACTTAGTAGCTTCGAGTCGGCCCTTAATGTCTGCAGTACTGATTGCATGTTGAAAGTGGGTAGCGCGTATCCGGAGATGTCCGCCCAAGAGAAAGTGATCGATGCCCTAATTGACTTGGCGAAACGTGATCAGCTCGACGAAAATATATCAATGGAAGCAACGGAAAAATGCTGCTCCTATTTTACGAAGATATATAGCGTATATTTTTGCGAAGTTGAGGCTGATCTTACTAATCAAGCGCGACTCGTAGTTAATGGCACCAGGTCAGCGTTAAGATATGCATTTACATAAAGAATATATTCCTAAAATTTTATGTTCTAGATTAAATGTAAAATTCTTTTTTTAGATGCTTAGGTAATGTATGTGAGACTTTAACAACGGAGGCAGCCGTCATCAAAAACTTGATAGATGGGGAACAAGATGATATGGGATTATTGTGTCAGCACATTGAAACGGTGTGCGAATTAGTGCAGCAACATCTTAAATCTGCACGTCGGCGAGTGCCACGTGAGTTCCTTGCTGCTGTATCTCCTAATGAAGCAAATCTTGGCCTGGACAAGGATTGGTATGAACAAATTTTGATGAGTTATCAACATGGTACTAAGTTGATAAAGACACTTTTCGATCTGTCAAAAACCGCACTTCAAACTATCTTAACCAGTGGAGGTATGTTGAATTCAAATTTCTTTTTATAATCATAAAAATTTAATTTTAATATGTTCACAATTATATCTTAATCTATTTCTAAAAAATAACAAAAAAATATGTTCATATATCTCTGTTAATTTTCTCCTAATAAATATTTCTGTTTTATAATGCAAAAGAAAATTGAACTAATAAAGTCGCGGCTGTTTATTTTTTCAGATTTAGACAAGGGCTTGACTGCATCTAAGCTAAAAGATATAGCATCAATATCAACAGAAAAAATTTATGATGCTGAAGACATAGGTGCAATCGCCACAATTAAAGCAAGCTTATCTGTGATTCAAAAAATATCGGTGAATCTCTCAGACAAAATGGCTGAGTGTGAAAATGAATTGGCTATGAGTGGCACTACGCACCGTCAAAAGGAGAACATTGAAGAGAATACACCAATTTTCTTACGGGCTCAAGCTACGCGCAAAGAATTAGAAGAAACTAAAGTCCTTAGCAGGTGCGTTATCAAAAGAAAGAAATATATTATTATGTCTTGTTTTAAATATTTACAATTTTACTATTAAGATATGTTCTACTTACCTGTTTATGTTTCTTTTATTTAAAATATTTTTATATTGTAACATAATGTTATAGTGCAGAAAATTTAATTTATAGTACTAAAATACATTAAAAATTTATTTTGCTAATAATTATATTTAATTAAATTTAAATTTATATACGTACTTTATTAGAAAACTTGAAGCAAGGGACAGTGATATACGGGAGGCTAAATTGGCATTGAGAGAAAAACAAGAAGAATTGTCAGAAATGATATTGAGAAAAGATTTAGCAGAAAAACGTCTTGCTACTCAGCAACACGAACATGAACTAATGGTAGTAAAGTTGAAAAGAAATTACGAGGAGGTTCATTCTCAATTAAAGAAAAAGGTACCCCTACGTTTTGCAATAAGCATAGTGTTTTCAATAGCTTTTTTTTATTATATGTAAAATGTAGTAAATATATTAAAATATTACAACGATTTTGTGATACACATAACAATTCTCTAATATAAATATTTTTTAGAAAACTTAAAAAATTTTAATGAATTAGTATTTAAATTGTTCATTATTAAAGGAATCTGTTATTTTCTAGATTTGTAAATGTTTATATACATACTCATACACATATTATATATATTTGTGTGTATAATATACTAGATTAAGAATTTTGAAATGTAATAAATATGATAAGATTTTGATTTGACCAATAATCATTAGAAATAAAATAATAAATAAATCAACGAACTTTTACCTGCTTAATAAAGGAAAAAGAATTCGAGGAAACAATGGATCATTTACAAACCGATATAGACAGTTTAGAGTCCGAAAAAGGACAGCTTAAAGAAAAACTAAAGTCTATTGGTAAGAAAAATGGTGGTCCAACAACTCCTGGTACCGACGGCACGCCGAGTATTATTGGCATCAGTACTAGTGGATCTACAACTCCATCAGGCTTGCCGGTGCAGGAGAGCCTGCTGTATGAAAAGATACAATCATTACAAGAGGCCCTTAAAGAGCAAACGAGACAAAAGCAAGCGTTACTCAATGAAAGTCTCCAAAAGCAACTGGATTCTCTAGCGCCGTTGCCCAAATTCGATACCCGACCAAATGAAGATTCAAAGGTCAAGGAATTACTAGAGAGAAAGAAAGAATTGATGCGAGTAAGTTTCTAATTTTTGCTATTGACTTTTAGTAATTTATTATTTTTATTATTTAGCTTTATAATAAGAATGAATCATACAGGTGTTATGAACTAAGTTCTTATTGATTGACAATTATATTCATAATTCGTTTACAATTCCGTTAATAATGACATACGATTATTATTAGGAAATCAAGAAGGTTGAAATCTTCCCGAAAGTACCAGATTTGACTGGTAGAAAACTTTTGTTAGGCACCGAAGAACCTCTTTTAAGCAAGATCTTACCTATTTACAAATTTATTGAAAGGGAAAAAAGTTTGATAAAATTAAGTGAAGAAGCCAATCAATTTAGTGTAAGTCGATATAATTTATGCTTTTATATATCAGATAAATAGAAGATCTATTTCAATATTTATTTATAAAAAATCTTTGCATTATTTACCAGTAGTTTTCATTGTATATGAAATAATGAATAACTATGCGATTATTGAATTACAGTCTCAAGTTCGCGAAGAGACGTTAAAACGATCATATGGTGCTCAAGCCGCAGCTCAATTCGCCGTTTTCCCAGCACGGACATATTACTGCGGCCTTAAAAAATCAAACACAAAAAATAGCTGCTGAAATCGAAGTACCAACTAATGGACCATCTGAAGTTATTGAGTTACCAGTTGGAACACAAGATTTACGAAACATTCACATGCTGTTATCTTACTAAGTTATTGATTCAGAAGTACTATAAAGTAAAAAATATTACTAAATAGGAACATAAGGCGTTAAAATATCTGCCGAAGTTTATTTTACAATGTGCATAAGAAAAAAAATTATGTATTGGAAAAAACCAGTTAATGGTATTAATTGCTTTGTGGGATAAAGATATTGCAGTTTTCGTAACTAGTTAATTGTATAATAAATTATTATAGATGTAGATGTCGCGTTTTTTCTACAACAGAGGATTATCAAATTTCACTCAACTTAGCTTTCTGCAATCTAATAAATATATTAAATATATTCATTATGCATTGCGTCGAAAAAATACAATATTTTATGAAATTTCACTTTCAACATTTATTATTTTTTATTATTTTTGATTTATTATCTATATTGTTCAAAAAAGTGTATTCAAATATATAAAATCTTGTAACATATCTTTCTAATAATTTCTTTTATTTACTTTCTAGTTTTTACATTTAACGTGAATAAAAATATATTAAATTAGAAATTATATATTTACTAAAAATTTGGTTAAAAATTAAAGAAAGATTTGATTTGTACTAACGCAAATATATATATATATATATATATATATATATATATATATATATATATATATATGTATACATATTGATCTTGACTAATGTACCATTCATCTTACTATTTGTAAAATAAATGATGGAACTATAAGAAAGATTTAGTTTTATAAGAAATGCGATTGAGTTGATTTAAATTTGATAATCACGTAAAACTTGTATATAGCATAAAAAGAGAAGTAATAAAGAAAAAAGTGCAATGGATTTTTTATATCATTTTCATTATATTCTTTTTTTCATTCATTGTACAATTTTGTGATGCTATGTCGATAAAAATCGAAAAGTTATTGTTGCATATTAGAGCATAGCATCTGAATTAAAATTTTACAAATACATTTTTTTAGTAAATCAATACACTATTATAAGCTCGATGGATGTGCTTTAATGATTGTTCTAACTTTGTTACAGATCAGTTATAAATTTATTTTTTGTATTAACATCAATAATAGTTTTAGGTATAACTTATGTGATCATATTGGTATTTTATTCATGCTAATTATTTGAATAATAAACAAAAAATGTCTCAGAATTGTAGTTTTGAGTTTTAATAGCGAAACTTTTCAAAATTTTCCGCAGTAAACGCAAAAGGTAATTGATATATTATATTTATTTTATGACCCATATGAATGTACATATAAGGTGTTTGTATAATATTCATAATGTTCTAATACAGTAATTATATATAAAAGATGTTTGAGAATGATATTGTTACTGTTATATACATTTACTCTTTTTTCATACATAAGAAACTTTAAATATTCCAATTATTAAATAACTTTTACTAATTAAATATTCTAAATATTTCATAATCAACATTTTAAATTGCCTAAGAATTTTAACATTTGTATAATTTCTATGTACTGATAAAATTTTTACTTTTTTCATTTTTCAATAGAAATTATGTCTACTGTAATTGCCTTTTTATTATAACAGTATATTATTATTTTCGTCAGCTTATTGTAAAAATATTATCATGCTTCAGATAAAACTCAATGAAATATAATACAAATTATTTATGCTTTTTATACTTTGAGTATTAATATCGTTATCCTTTTACTTTATTTATTTTTCAAAAACCATTGGTTCTTTTTTATGATACAACAACAGCTCCATTCTATTTTCCTGAATATTTCTGTTGGTATAATAAATTATTATAGTACGGTGATTAACAGCAATACAGAATCTAAGTAATCAAACAACAACTTTTCTTAAGATTCAGCACTATATAAATGTGATAATTTATTTCAAAGCAATGTTTTCTATTAAAACAGAAACTTTTAAAAAATGTTGATTTTGTATTGCTTATTGATTCAGACTATACTTTTTACTGAAATAATAAAGTAAAGTTTTTTTGATCGGTGTGGCGATGATTTTTATCTATGACTCTAAGAAAATCCAACATGATGTCGAACAGAGCTAAATTTTAAATCGAATTTTTAAATCTAAAAATTTAAATCTGATAAATTTTCGTGTCGATCGATTAAAATCATCGTTCATCGATTACAGTTATTGGACTTCATAACGCTCTTCAATTTTCAAGCTATGGTAATTTTTTAATTTAAAATTATAACTTCTCTCTAATTATGAGAGACAAGGTCTGCGAGTCTCTAGTGGTCGTTTCTAGCACGAAAAAGATTTTTTTCGGACAAGTAACAAACATAAGTTCCATACTTTGGGTAGTGCTGTTTGCAAGTTATTTATATAAAATTAAGTAATAATGATACGATTCGTAGAGTCACACGAATTTTCGTATTATTACTAAACCTATTAAAATATGAATATCGTTAAAAAGAATTCCTACTTTACAAGTAGGATTGGTCAAGAAGCAAAGGTAACGACTTAAATTTCGCTAGATAAATGTATAGTCAATTTTCATTTCTTTTTTTTCCTTACACTGGTACGCGCTCGTCCCGGGCGCAAGTACGAGCAATTCGCGTTTTCAACCGCATTAGCGTATGTTTAAAGGATTGAAAAACGCATTGTCAGAAGTTTATTACACATTTTCGAAGAGGGTGTTCATTTGAAAGTTACAATGTACTGATAGATATAAATACAGATTTTTTTTTGATAAAAATTATAGGGCGATCTAACTACTGTATGAAAATCAGAAATGAACAATGAAATTTATTAAATAAATTACATTCACTTTCGTTTTCGAAAAACAACACAATTTTCACTAGATATATATATATATCATATTCGGTATCTGTCTTCTTTCAGAGACATGCATATGTGGGGCCGATATTATTTTCTACAAAAACTACGTTTTTTACATTCACCGCGATTATTTGTTAACGATGTATTATAGAATTCGGAAAACGCTTATGAAAATGTTATCGATTACTTTTATGTTATATATATATATATATATATATATATATATATATGCGAGATAACTAAAAAGCCTCTTGTATCAACAATTCCAATACAATTTCCATGCAACAGCCCCGGTCCCCGTAACAGAATCATCGCAAATCAGGTCAAGAGCGGCCGCGCGCATGAGCGATTTGTTTTTTTTATTAACATACAATATAATTATTATTTTAAAATTATATATTTACAGAAGCTGCTCTCGACGCAACGATTTCATTCCTTGCTTTTGTGCACGGTTTTCGGAAAATCCGTAAATATATATACCTATATTCGGATTCATATATATATATATATATATATATTCCGTTCCTATAATTTAATTCTCAAAAGGTAGATTGCGTACAGATTAAATACAAATTACATGTTTCATTTTACTTACTTACAGATATTATCGAGTTTGGTTGTTTATTAATTGTTTAGAATATATCTTATGAATTTTCATTCCTACAATGCATTTTTTATAAAAATCAAATTAAACTTATATATTAATATGCGTATCGTTAAATTGCAAATAATCAAAATTGTTCTAAAACACTTAACTTCTTACGCTTTTTTAGATTGTTACAATATTTCATTAGTAAAATGATCACTATGAAAAGCCCTTTTACGATCAAACGATTAATTAAACACAATATAAATCGTTTTTTTTATTTAAAAAACATTTTAATACATTTATAAAAAAAAAATTCTTTCCTCATGATTATGTTAAACAATTGACATTTACTCCAATGAGGAATACGTTAAAAATAAAAATATCACGAATTATGAGCCATAAAATAAAAATTAAATAAACAAGATAGAGATTCAAAAAATTATAAGTCGTACGTTTTGTACGACAATAAATCACAGACCGAGCAAGAGAAGAAATACAAAAGTGTTACACATTGGCATGTTAAAGGCGCGCGCGCGTGTGTGTGTAATTTTAAGCTTCAAATACTAATTACAGTGTTATTCTGCATGATAATCAGTACTTACGATTTAATCAATTTAAAGCTGACTTAGATAATTTGCGACGAATTATTTAAAAAGAAAAACTGCATTTTAAAAAACAATTCGTAGCGATCATTTTACTAAAGAATTACATTAATATATTATAGCGAACATTATAACTTATATTATTGTTACAATATTTGTTAAATCTCGATTTGGCAGTTCTTGAAACGTGTGTGTGTGTGTGTGTGTGTGTGTGTGTGTGTGTGTGGGTGGGTGTGGGTGGGTGTGTATGTGTGCGTGCGCTCGCGCGCGTGTGCGTAAGAGATCAATTATTCGCACGATTTTAATATATATATATATATATATATATATATATATATATATATATATATATATTTATGATAACGTATCCATAACTGTACAGTTCTTCAAACAGAAAGAGCCCAAAACAAGAAACAAAGGAAAAGAAACAGAACAACAATAATCCGTTATACAAAACGGAAGCGTATACGATCGGGCGCCTCCGTAATTCGCAATACACCCCGCCAATATACAGCGCAACGTATCGCGTACACGTATAAAATTAATATCCGCCTCCCCGCCCCCTCGTGGCCCCCGCGGCCTTGTAGCCGCATCACCGGGGCTCGCTGTGCTCGCGCGAGAAGGTCACGGAGAGGTCGGGCCTCTTTCACGTCCTCGATGTCTGCCGCCTCCAGTTGGGGCCCGCCGAGGCGCCGCCGCCGCCGCCGCCGCCGCCGTGCAGGCCGGCCCTCTCGGCGGCCGGGTTCGAGTCGAAGCGGCCGCCGCGCAGGCACCTGCGGCAGGTGAGCCGCCAGAACGCCATGCGGAAGTCGGCCGAGTAGAAGGCGTAGATGAACGGGTTGATCGCCGAGTTGATCCAGCCTGCAACGGCGAAGATGTCGGCAATGTTACAATGCGGCAGCGGTGACTTCAGTCAAATGAAGGTGGTGGGGACAGTCGTTAATAAAAAATTTTTTCAGCTAGTAAAATTTTTTTTCCACCTTGGTCTACGGGGGTGATTTATACATATAAATCATTTATATATATAAATATTATTTATATATATTAATGTTATATGTATTAACATTAATATGAACATATATTAAGTATAATTATATACTGTATATTATATTTGCGTATAATAATAAAAAATCGCAAACGTATCGGTTCATGTTTCGAATATTCGTAATTTTGCCGTTAATTAAAATTCGAAGAATTTTTACACACAGTACGCACGCATGGCCATTATGTATCTTAAACCATATAGTTATATACGACGCGTGGGCTTGCTGGGCGTTTTTATTTTTGTTGCAAAGCGGAGCATATAACATCGTTGGTAAGAAAATACGTATCTCTTAGAGCGAACGCGAATTACCCCCCCCCCCTTCTCCCTATCGGTATAATAGATTTCTCCGTCTTCGAGGCGATCGGCTGTATAGATATACGCACATTGGACGGGCCGTTATCGGTATAGGGCGTCTTTGAGGGACGTCTTTTACGGCGACTTCGAGCTTGGGGAAAAGTGTGATTTATCAAACGGGAACGCTCGATTCCATTTTCACAGAACGTGGCTCGGGCCAGGGATTTAAAGGACGGGTATGGGGGAGGGGCTGGGGATTAGTTTTTTTTTGTTTTGTTTTTTTTTTTTTTTGTTTTTTTTTTTCGCTACAGTATATCATCGACGAATTTGAAACCCCTTTACGAGGCACGATCGGTCGTATTCGCGTTTAACGGCTCGCGACTCGATCGAGGAGTCGCGGGTTAATTTTTCGTTTCTCGACCCACCAAGCCCCGCCCCCCCCCCGGTCACGGCGCCGACGAGGATTCAGCGGGATATGAAATTTTTGATGAACTTTCGAGCAGCGAAACCTCCTTTTTTATGCGACCCGCCGGCGAAATTGATCGCCGGGCTGCTTGACCTCGAACTGAAGCGATATTGTCGATGCACGAGCACAGTTTGACAGGTTTTTATACATATCAACAAAAAAAAATAATTAAAGTTATTTGATAATAACTTTTAAGAGTAGTTTTTATTCTGCGCTTTTAAAATTAGTCTAGGCTCAAACGAAAAATATCTTTCTACACTTTCTGCCAGTGAATTCTTTAATTAAGTTACTAACAACTAATTATTTCAATAAATCTTTTGCGATGGCTAATGCCGCTACAGAAAATAAGCCACCATCCAAAATATCTCATCGACACATCTTCTTTATTCATTTTAACAAAGAAGATGATCATTTAGATTCGTAATTGGCCATGTTAGAATCGTTAAAAAAAATTGATAACCTATATAAATGTTATATTTTATTTTTCGACTTGTGTCCGTTCATATCTTATACAATTATATATACGAAATGCAAACGATCAGAATTCAAAATCTTTTACGCTTTATTTCGTCACTAGTCAAGCTCGTTTTATCAAATTCATATCTCCACAAATATTCTTTATTCTTCGAGTTGAATTGAATAAGATGCAGCGCTTATGAGAGATAACACAATAAGTTTGGCCCGATAAAACTATTTCGCACAAAGTACAGCTATTTAAAATACAATTGGCCCGAGAAAACTTTAATATAAACACCGCGAACGCGTCCTCGACGACGCAATCCCCCTTATGAGCGAGAGCCGCGGCTGTAGATCCCCCTGGCTCCCCCGCTTGATCCGGGCACCGATGTCAGCAATGGACGCGCTGAAATTAAATAATAGCACGACAGAAGGTGGATTGTCAAACTATTTCTAAAGCTCAAAAACTCATTAACGTTTTAACGACAAGGAGAAATTACGACGTACGACGACATGGAAATGACAATTACCGTCAAAACAAACTCTGTATGTATACTTTCATTTCTACAGCAATGTTCAAGATTTTTGTTCAAGATATCTATATATATATATATATACTGACCCAGCCAGGTGAGCGCCGGCATGAGCGGATCGGGCGGCTCGACGGGTATGAACGGCGTGGCCAGGTAGAGCATGAAGAACGGCAGCCAGCAGGCGACGAAGCCCCCGACGACGACCGCCAGGGTGCCCGCCGTCTTCGTCTCCCTCGTCACCCTGTTGATGCAGCTGTGCTGGTGGCCCCCGCGCACCGTACCCGTCCGCGTCATCAGCGTCGTCTTCCTGGCGGGGCTGCTGGCGCCGCTGCCGCCGCCGCCGCCGCCGCCGCCGAGCCCGGCCTCCGGGCCGGTAGCCGGCACCGCCAGCGTCGACGCGCCACCCGTAGCCGGGCTCCCCGCAGCAGTCGTCGTCGTCGTCGTCGTCGTCGCGTCGTCGCGGTCGTCGCGGTCGTCGGGGCCGGGGCGTCGCCGCTCGTCGTCGCCTCGGACACCGAGGCGACCGAGAGCCGGGCGGTGAGGTGGGCGCGGGCCGCGGGCCGGCTCGACGGGGCCCTGGCCGCTGCTCGGTCGCCGCCGCCCGCCTGAAAACAGTCGAGGAGCCGTGCTTCATCGGAAATCCGCGGGACCGGGCTTCGGGAGGGGTGGATCGATGACGTTCAGTTTTTTTTCTTTTTTTTTTTTTTTTTTTTGGTTTTTCTCGAAACGCGAACGCGCCGCTCGTCTACCGATTTATTGAATTTGCGCAAGGGCGCGTACGAGCAGACTTCGAAAATCCGCTCGGCCCGAGCGAAAATAATCGCGCGACGTAAGGGCGTTATTTTTTAATTCTTCGCGTCGACGCGGACATTTTTTTCGGGACTCGGGCCGTTTGGCAAATAATTCGAATTGAATCGGCCGTCACCACGGGGCGAGCGATCGATCATCCCGATGGTGTATAAATTCAACGTGCCAAATGGAAATACAAGCTTTTAAAATAAACAGCCACGGATTTGGATTATTTACATACACAAGCTTTGAAGGTCTGCTTAAAACCACTCGCGAATGAAGCGTTTTATTTGAATTTTCGCAAAGTTTTCATTTTACCTGCGGATGCTCTATGTATATATAATCGGAATCGAGCCCATATGGGCTTCAATCGTGGTCTCTCAAATTTAATAAAGCTATTGCTTCTTAAACTAATTAATTGATTTACGAAACGCGCTTTATTTAAGCAATTCGACCGTCGGCGCAGAGCGGGCGCCTCTTAAGGAAATTATTCGGAGACTCGGAAATTCCCGATTTATCGGAAAGCGCCTGTGTCCGGCTCCTGGACGAGGAACTAATGAAATTTTTCGCGCCATACGTCTATCTATTTTACTACGTATAAAGATTGAAGGAATTGGCAAACCGGTGAAAAAGCGTTATTTTTTATTATTTTTTTTTCAGAATTCGGATAGCGAATCGATGAATATTGCTACACGTTTGAGGAACATAAAGGGAGAAGATTTTGAATTATACGTAGACGGAGATATATTACGAGTATTTTATATACTAGAATATAGGGAAATTTCTATCTAATTAATAATTATCGTTTACATACGGGTTCGTTAAAAACAAAAAAAAACTTGTACCATATCTATTTAAAAATTTTCGACCGCCACTGGCATCTATGCGCGTTTGATCGCAGAAGCACCAGAGAGAGAGAGAGAGAGAGAGAGAGAGAGAGAGAGAGAGAGAGAGAGAGTGGTTTCAGTTAAAAGGGTCATTAAAGAAAGAAGGATAAACCAGAGAATTAAGAAGACGAAGCTTCGGCTGTAAAGTCGCGATTCGCTCGACTTCCCCACGGATTTCCAAACATCCACGGAGCTAGTCGCTTTCTTTTTTTTTAATATATAATATAGAAACGATGACGTATACAGTGCTATGTGCCGCTGCACTTTGAATCTCGGCTTATACACACACACATACACACACACACACACACACACACACACACACACACACACACACACACACGCGCGCGCACGCACGCACGCACGCACGCACGCACACGAAGAAATGGAGTTTTGCCTTTTTCAAAGACGACGCGGATTGGATTTCCCGGCTTTGGCGAGCACGTATAACCACACGCTTATCGCGGCCCGCGATTACTTTTAATTTAGAAGATATTCCGCGCCTCGCCACCACGCCCGGGTACCCGCCCGCCCGCTCCGATACGGGAACGACTCTCCTCTCGCCACAGAGAGGCGCACTTCGTTATCCTTTTAATTTAGTCCTGGCCTCTTCACTCTCTCTCTCTCTCTCTCTCTCTCTCTCTCTCTTTCTCGGCTAATAATATCTCGTTAAAAAGGAAAGCCCGTTCTGTGCTTCATCGAGCTCTCTCTCCCTCTCTCTCCTCTCTCTCTCTCTCTCTCTCTCTCTCTCTCTCTCTCGTATCCGAGTGCGGCGCAACGATTCGTTTAACGAAGGGCGGCTGCACGGGTTCTCTTGGAAAATACAAGAAATCGTAATATACACCGATGCTTTGTGGCCCGTACGTGCCGATGTCGGGGGGGTCGTAATAACGAATTCTCTTCTATATATATATATATATATATATATATATATATATATATATATATATATATATAAGTTTAATTTTGCTTCCGCGTTTACTACTGCGCATAGAAACCGTCCTATCTGGCAAAAACGTGATCGAATAAATTGCGATTTTATTTCGACGTACAAAGGTACTGTTACTTTCATTATGTATTATTCGCATATTGTAATTATTGAAGAAATTCTCAATTGCATCTTTCAACAATTGCTGTCCGAATTTATTAATATTAATTTCACCCGAAAGATCTGAATTATTAATTTTCAATCGAACAGTCGTACGACTTTATTCTCTACTGCTGAAGGAAATGTTCTTTTGTCCTATTTGTCTGGATTCTTATACATTTCTAAAAAAAAATTTAGAATCTTTTTAATATCAGAATGTACTTAATATTTTATTTTGGTGAAATGTAGAATTACCGTACGAGTTTTATTTTTAATTTTACGAGAATTTTCAGAAATAATTAGCTTAATGATTAGCTTTTTTGTGCAACCTAAGGTCTACGAAAGAGTTTACATTAATTCTACATTTGAAGCGTGTAACGTTATCACGTAGTTTTATTGTAATTAAAAGTAATAATTAAATACTAAATTAATTAGAAATGTTACCGTATTGATTCATCACAAAAATACATTAAATAAAAAATTCTTCTACATAAACGCACTAGTTGTTTCATCACTACTTAAAGAAATCTATTAATAATTTATGAGCATTGTTAAATAGATGGTATCAACAATGTTAAAACATCAAAATGCGGGACACGAAAAATTTTAAAATAAATTTGTAAGCCATGCGTGTAATCTGAAAAAAGTAATACATACAGCTGAATTAAGCTTCGTAAGAGGCTTAGAAAGCTTAATCAAAAGAAAAATTCTAAAAGAAAATGGCACTGAAGCAGCTTCACTGGCTCAAAAAGCAGGATCGTAGTGTTTATAAAGATATATATATATATATATATATATATATATATATATATATATAACTTTTTACATCAACGTTTTTGCTGCGACTTTTTCGCTCTGTCCCTTCGCTATTTACGCGACGAAGATTATATAGTATAATGAAATAATGAAATAATAAAAAAATTGAATTTTAACGAAATCTCGTCGGGTATGAAAAATACCCGTCAAGCCGATATTTGATGGAAATACAATCGGAAGAAAATCTATAATCTCTTCTCACGCCGTTTTATCTCCAGTAAAGCTGCCAGTACTATCGTTGCACGCGCAGTTATAAAAAAGTTAAAAAAAAAAAAAAACAAAACCAAACAAAAAACCATCAATCGTCTCTTTTGCTCTCTGACATCATTATATATATCTTGATTGGC
>JACCIC010000075.1:1050000-1235000 GCA_018907035.1 Sycobia sp. Sy_11
TATATATATATATATATAAACACAAACGCCAGTGAGATAATGAATATCCGCGAATTACCGCGGGACTATTATATGGATTTCTAAATAAAATAGTACGCGCGCCGATTGTGTCTACCGCGTACAATGGGACGCAACCTGTTTTCGACCCTGGATTTTCAATCGTAATGATTTGCGAAAGCGTTCGACACCGGATTCAAAAAGTTGACAAGTTTGCGAATAATTTGTTTCGTACGTTAAGCGCAATTTTCACGGTTACGATTCAGGAAATTCTAGTATTTCAGCTCTCGCGTTTGGATAGTTTCTACCCCCATCCCCCTTTTGCCTTATCGACTCCCGTCGAGACGATCTCTAGGGAGTGTCTAGAAAAAGAGCCAAAAACAAAAAAGAAAAAAAAAAAAGTAAATAAATGCATAACTCGAAATCAGCGGGAGGCATTCTGGCTCCTCCGCCGGATTTACGACGCACTCACCTGTCTATGGATATGGCGCAGAGCGAGAGGATGCTGGCCGTGCAGAGGAGGACGTCGAGCGATACCCAGGAGTCGCAGAGCACCTCGCCGAGCTCCCACGTCCCGCCGTTCAGCTGTGGACAAAGACGGATCGCGGGCGGGGGGGGGCGGGGGGCGTAGCGGTTGATTAGAGAGGGGTTTAGAGAGTAATCGACGGGGGATTTCGGGGAAACGTCCTTCACTTTTGAGACGGATCCGGGAGGGGGGAGGAGTTGCTGGAGAAGGGACTTAATCGACGTATCATTGTCCTATACGTATTGTCCTTTTTTTTTCATTCCATTTCTTACCGCCCAAAGTGGCACTCTGTGCCGACGCGCAAGACAATGACACGAGTTATGCCAATCTGTAGAGAATGAAAAATCGACAGCAGGTGTAATGTTAAAATGATTCCGCAGAATCTTAATGGCTTGCTTTCACAGTACGGAACTGTCACCACACTTGTCCTCGTGCAATTAAAAGTTTTTTCGACAAAGTTACATTAGAAAGATTTCGTTAATTTTCATTAAAACGAAAGGAAAAAATTAAATAAAACCGATGAAAGCTACTCATTTCATCAAGTTTTCACATGTATCCAAGATATACGAAGGAAGAAACGAGGAGAAAAAAAAAATTAATCAGTCCGATGACTGACAATACAAAAATACAGCGTGCGCTATGTAAATCTGCACAGTTCATAAGGAATTTCGTAATTAGCCAATCGTCATTATTATATCTAACTTAATATATAATTAAAGAAATTAGTTTTAAAAAAAAAAACAGAGCGGTTGGAAATAAGCTCGGAATAAACAACGAAAGTTTTAAGAAAAGTTTTATATCAAATATTAAATAACAGTATATATACGTGGTCGAAGCTTTTTGTTTGAAACTCCGCTCGGACCACCTGGAGACAAAAGCGCCTCTCTCTCTCTCTTTCTCCCTTTCTCTCTCCTCGAGAGCCGAATTTAAAATAGATCCTACCCCCCCCCACTTCCACTCGAGGACTCTAGAAATAATCAGTCTAAAAGCAGTTTAATATTGCCTTAAATTATGCGAATTCGTGAAATTCGTTGCCGAGAGAGAGAGAGAGAGAGAGCGAGAAAAATTCCTCCTCGATAACGGCAACGAGTCCATCCCGAAATGTTCTTTAACGCACTTAATTTCACCGCCTCTTTCACGTTAGGGATTTACAACGGATTTTTATTTTTCAATAAAGCCAAAATTGTAAAATAAAATAAAAAAAAAATAAAAACAAGCATTGTAAAACTCGACGTATATCGCATTTTATTAAAAAAAAATTTTTTTTATTAAAGCCTAGAATATTCTTTTATACGCGAAGATAAATCGTTTATTCCTTTTTACAATCGTATCTTCGGTTATCACGCTTTGTCAACGACGAGCAATCGAAAAACAAACAAATTAATTCCATTCGACAATTATTTTATGTTTTTTTTTCATTTTTTTTGTCGTTTTTTATTAATATAGCGTATAATTTCATTTTTTTTTTTTTTTTTAATATAGCGTATAATTTTTATGTCGACGATCGATTTCGTATAAATTTCATCGTCGGAACGCCGCCAAACAATGAAAAGTCCACGCATCGTACCAGTCGGCGTTTCATTTAAAAACGGGGCGCATTATACGATACGCCCGAACAGGGTGGAAGGGAAAAATTAAAATCTTCCCTCCCCCTTCCCCCCCCATCTGCGGCAAACTCGCCGACTTCGTGGCACAGGCGCGGGCGCCGATGAAAACTCGTTATACGAGAGAAGTTCGACGCGTGTTTTCTCCGAGTTTCCCCCCCCCCCTGTCCTTCGCTTGTCCGCGCGGGTCGGGAGCACTTGCGGTTTCACCCTGTGCACGGGCAATGCGATCGGCCGAGTAGGGAGGGTTGGGTGGTAGGCGCCTGTTTCTTAATTGGAGCACCCTGCCACCCTCCCCTTCCTCCCCCACCTCTGCCTATTACACGCGAATTCGAGACGAAGCGAGCTAAGGCGAATATTTCGAAACTGCAAGGAGGGAGGGGGCAGGTGAAGGGGCAGCTCCCCCCCCCCCGACTAATAGATAGCGCCAGCGTGCAGGCCTCCTTCATCGCTGCCAGAGCCACGACGATGGGAATTTGGAAATAATTAAAATTAGTTTTTCCGGGGCCGCGGCTGTCTTTTTGCGCCCGCGTGTGTTTTGCGTATTTGCCTCTGTCCTCTCAAAGGAGAAACTTCGTTTAATTTTGAAATGTATTTGATTAAATATACGCGCGTGTTTAATAAGCGAGCCAGTCGGGGAGGGAGGGGGGGCAGGGGGAGGAGGAAAGTTCTGTACCCCGTTGTACTATAAGCCTCTTTGAAGGGGAAGTTCGGGCCGAAAACTGCCGTTGGACAATAGAATTAATCACTTGTCGGTCATCTGTGCTCCGTATTCGACCTTTGTTTTTAGCATTAATATACAGTTAAAACGACGAATCGACGCTCGTTTGAAAAAAAAAACAATCGTACTTCAGGATACTGCAATTTTCACACGAATTTTCCCATCTATTTATCAATTACTTTTACGCGCTACTTATCATTCTATTATTATGTATCCTCGTCCGTGAGCGACATCCGCGTCAATTCGTTCGTCAAAATCAGCGCCGCTGACCTTCCGCGAAGCATGCCCAACGATTTGCGCTGCCAATCGCGGATTTGCTATACCGCGCGGACCCCTGAAAAAGAACGAGCCCGCATGAGTTGAATTTTAATCCGTGGACTTTAATTCGCCTCTAACGCCCCCTCCAATTACTTCGCGCGCGAGGGCCGCCTTTGCGCGATTTTAAATCACTGTTTAAGCGAGACGCGACCGCGGTGGCAAATCGAGAAAGAGTCATTTTAGAATTCCATCTCGACGCATTCCGCATATATATATATATATATATATATATATATATATATATATGTGTATACATATATATATATGTGTGTGTGTGTGTGTGTATGTATATATACGTATATAAGGTGGAGGATCGGAAAAATAACCCCCTCTTGTTTTCGAGCTCATTCAAAAAGTTTTAATGAGGCTTTAGCCGCGAGCTCGCTACGATCGCGCTCCGCGTGCGCGCAGCCCCGCTACACGATACAGTTATAATTAAAATAATTTGAGCCCGATGCCGCTTTATTAACTTTGTTATCTTAAATTATCCGCGTTTCGTTTGACGGCCCGTTGTCGCGCGTAGCGGCGAGCCGCATTATGGGATGAAAAATTGCGGGGATTAGCGTGATAAATTGGAGGCCGCGGGAGGTTACAGTACGTGCCGGACGGTCGGCACTATTGCAATCGAGTTCCCGCTAAATATCGTTAAATCATAGCCGAGGAAATTTTTAGCGCGTTCGTTTGAAGAGGAGAAATTATTCATTAAGAATTTTTGAACTGAATTTCGGCGTATACGTTGTTTATTTTGTTTTTTTTTTGTTTTTTTTTTTAAACACGTCGTATGTGCCCTCTCGCCAGACATGGAGGCGTAGAGAAAGAAAAAAAAGAAAGAAAGAAAGGAAGAAAGAAAATACGAAACGACCTACTTCGTCTCGTCTCAAATCTTACACGACTAATTAGAGTATCTCTGCCCCCCCCCCTTCCCCACTACGTACAGCAAAGAAGATCATCACGCTTTAATGACGTAAGCGTGCCACATTGTAAACGTACGTATATCCCACACTTGGACACGTACCGCTTCGCTCCCGCGCGTATATTGGCATGAGTCCGTCCCGTCGGGTTTCGCGATCTGAAAATTGTCGCGTATCCCGGAAAATGTTCGTCTATCGGATCGTTCGCACGGCTCGGGCCACGAGGCCCGAGGCTAACGCGGCCCAATCCAACTCGCGGCGCAAAGGCCAGCCGCGCGCAATAATTGCACGGCGAAACAAAGGCCATTTGCCCCGGCTGCTGACTCAAAAGGCCCGCGCGCGGGGGCGGCGGTGTCTCCTCAAAGGTACCGCCGCCGTCGCGCCGCGAGCAGAGGGACAGAGATGGGGTGGGGGGGTAGGTAGAGAAAAATAGGAGAAAGGAAGTTTTCGAGACGAGTCAAAGGCGAGGAGGTGCTGTGGTGCCGCGGCTAAGGTGCCAACGTGTAAAAAGGCCTCGAGGGTTTAATTGTATTCCACGGTATGGCAGTGTGAGAGTTGAACGAGTCGCGGGTGAGCGCGGAGGTTGAAAGTCGTTATACGTCGCCGCGCCTACTTCTACGCGATACACTGGACACGGATGGCCGTTCCTTTTTGCTTTCTTCTTTCGTCCACGGTGCGATGATAAATCGAATTATTCATTATGCTTCGTACAGACCGATATTGATCGAGTTTTTTTTTTCACCTCGATTTTAAGGCCACTTTAGACTTTATCATACTTACGGCAAAGATTTCTTTAAATCGAGGATAGTTTTGTTTTGCCAAAAAATTGATGCACGAAATATTAATTAATTCGTACAAATTTTTAATACGTTTATTACATTTTTATAAGCATCGAATGCGGCCGGTAATCCTTTGAGGTTCGAGTTCGCACGGTGGATTTGGCGCTTTGCCCAATCTTTTTTTTATATATGTACATGTAAATACCAAAGCCGGTAGAAAAACGTATTAAAAAAGGACAGATACACGTTAACATTTGGCAATATCAGAAAAATTGTAAAATTTAAAAAGCACTTAAAAACAGAAGTGTATCTAAATTCTATTTAAATAAAATACTTCGCAATTTGTTTTTTTTTTTTTTTTTTTTTTTTTTTGTTGTGAAGAGCTCATTAGTTTAAACTCGTACGTGACTAACAAGGCATTAATTAATTTCGCGCGAGAAAATATAGCTGTTGAAATAAGTCAAGATGCACACAGCGGGGTTCGTACATTCCAAAAATTGTTATTAAAATGCCAAGTGCTTCGTTTAGGATTTTTCCCCCCCTCTCCGTTTAATAATACAGACGATTATTAGCTTTGTCCTGATAAATTGCTCAATTCGTTAGGGTCGCGTGAAACTTCAAAGATACGAGCAGCTATAAAGATTTTCTTTTCTTTTCTTTTCTTTTTTTTTTTATAAGTATAATAGGATTTGCGTCGTTATTACGAGAAAAAGG
Organism: Sycobia sp. Sy_11; assembly: GCA_018907035.1. Classification (NCBI taxonomy): domain Eukaryota; kingdom Metazoa; phylum Arthropoda; class Insecta; order Hymenoptera; family Epichrysomallidae; genus Sycobia; species Sycobia sp. Sy_11. Next base: position 1,055,571 of record JACCIC010000075.1, read on the forward strand.
GGACTACTGTATAAAAAATAAGTAGAATTATCCGGATACGGTCGGACGTAGTCGTCTTGCGAGAGCTGCATTTTTTATACGCTGCCACTCTTCCCTTCGCGAGATGACACATTTGAAACGAAATTTTTCTATTATCGCCCAGCAATATTTCTAATAAGACATGGAAAGCAACGTCTGTGGATTAATGAGAAGAATAGAAAATTCGCAGGCGAACTGCCGTACAATGAACACTGTACATGTACAATCCGGGCGCAGGTGATATATATCCGGGCGAATGTCACGATATTAAAAAAGTTAGACCCGCTCGGTAAGTAAAGTGACGTTGACAGTTCATTTGCTTGGGTGCGTAGTTCGGCCTTTTTGTTTCCTCTTGCCCCCGAACCCCCCCCCCCCCCCCCGCCGCCCTCGTACACTCGTCGAGGAGAGAACGACGATACGTAGCGGATTTAATATAAAGGGCCGGCCGTTCTACATGCCGGCGTTCAAGTTTTTAAGAGCATTACCCCCGCCCCTCCCGCGGCGCGGCATCGACCTCGCCCCGCCATCCTCCTCGTGCTCTCGACGACTTAAAGAACATTAGGCTCTCCCTTTTTAACATTATGAAATTCTCGATCCGGCTGGGCGAGCCGGGCTTTACAAGTTACACGACTCCAGGGGGGATGAGCTTCGAGTCGCGCTTACCTCCCGATTTCCTACCGCCCGCCAACCCCCCGTACCCCTCGCCCCACCGCCCCCACGATCCTACAAGGATATTTTCCAGCAGAAGAAAGGAAAAGGGACGTGGGCGAACGAAAGACCCCTCTTTGAGAGCGCATCCCCTCGGATCCCGGAAAAAGCCGTGAAATAATGAGTTATCGTGCCACGCGAGCATCGTCGATCGACGATGCCACGCGAGCTCCATCCGGCGAGCGCCCTAGAAACTTTCCCGAAAATATCCTTGAACCACGATTGGCCGGGGCTAAATCCCCCGCCCCCCGCCCCCCTCGCGCGGGATCGGACCGGGCAGAAATTTCATTGTCGGTCCATTCGGCCGAGTGCCCGGCCGGCCGACGATCGAAGAAGCCCGCTGAAAGAACCGCGAGAGGGCCGAGGGGGAGTCGCCCGCGGAAATGGAAGGAAGAACAGAAAAAACGCGCGGGGGTGGGTAGGTGGAGGCAGAAACGCAGCCGGCCGGCCCGCTCAAAGAGCTCGAAATATTTCCGCTATCTGAGAAGTATCGCTCTTGCGCCGTGTGCCGCGTCGCGGGAGCCGGGGGGGGAGGCGGGCGGGCTCGGTCGAGCAACAAAGAAGGACGGGTCGAACGGCCGATTTAATGCAATGAAAAGGGGATAGGTTGAGGGGCTCGGGCCCGGGCGCCACGGACAAGTCCGGGGAATGCCGCGAAAAGCCGGCTGCGCGGATGCGAGCGGCCAATCCGAGATATATATAAATATGTGTGTGTGTCTATGTGTATATAGGACGGAATTTCGGTAGACTGGATTGTCGCTGTATCAAAGAAGGCCGGGAATCGCGTTGTAGTGGGAAAAGTTCCTTTTGATTCCTGCGGATCTTCCTCCTCCGCCACATGAGACGAAATATTGTTCGAACGATTTTTACGATTCTCTTTAGTTTGGAAATACTAATAGCATCAAATAAAGATTTAATTGAATTGTAGCAAATAAATTTGTATTCGAACGGGACAGATTTAGTTATTCGAAATGAATTTGGTTTGTGAAACCCATTAACTGTTTATTTAAATAAAACAAAATTATTATTATCTACTATTCGAATAAATATCTATTTCTTTCTAGTGATTTTAGTAAATTTCTTGTTCGAACTAGCCCCTGTAAATGCAATAATAAAGAATTCTCTTGAACAATCTGTAATAAGACAAATAAATGGTGCTATCTGATATGATATAAGTATAAAATAAAAATTGTGCTAAAGTGTATAACGTTAACTTAAAAACACATCTGAAATTAGTACATAAAAGATAAATTATTTCTACTAATACATTGATTTCTCCCTTAATTTATATTCCTTTAAAAATAAACATTTCTCAATGCCCAACATGGTGACTTTATTTTAATGAAGCAGATGGATAGGGGCCGATAGGTAAACAGATAGAGAGGAGGACAGCAGCGTAAAAAGGGAGGAAGGACGAGGGTAATTTATGCAAAGAGCTCTCTTTGCACTTGGCCGATAATAGAACTTGCTCTACATTGGGCAATGGATGTGAATTTTACTGCCATTAAAAGGATCTGTTTTTTTTTTTTTTTTTTTTTTTTTGCTTTAAATCAGAGAATATTTTAAAAGGTGAAGAGCTTATTAAAAATTCTGATTTTCGCCGATTTTTGCACGAATCGTGTAAAATTTATGGAAACATTGCTTTCTATGTTAAAAAAAAAAATCCTCTTAATTTACGAATAATTTTGACTGGAATTCCGAGAAATAAGAAATATATGAAAATATGTAGAAATTTATTTTTAATACGCGTATTAAATTATTACACACACACACACACATACACATTATTGTGATGTCTTTTTCATTATTCCTAATGCAAGTGTAATAGCCCAGTTTTCTTAAAATATTAATTTTACACTTACATTTTTAATTGTTATTTTATTGACAGGCGCGAAGTATTCGAAAAGGAATGCCTGTTAGAAACTTAATATAGCAATATTTCAAAATTTAATATATATTTTAATAATGATGTAGAAATCGAAAGATGGAGTTTCTGTATAAAGTACGCGCCCTCTGTTTAATCTCATGCTTCGTTAAAGATCGAATTATTATTCAAACGTAATATTACATTATTATAAATCTTTTTGGGAATTTTTCAACGATTCAATTTTAAATTAAAAAGCGAAGTAAAAAATTTTTATTGAAAAAGTAAGCTGTCGACGTAGATTTGTCGTAATCTTTTTGGAGATACCTCTGCTGCTTAAATTTTTTGAACATACATTATATGTCGTGCTCTATGACATATCGAATTTATATCTCGCTTTCAAAATATTTTCAAACTACATACTTCAACCTTGGCAAATCTGCTATAAATTTCACATTAAGAATAGCAAAGAGGCATTGATTCCTTACATTCGTACTTTACAATCGACGCGCGTTTACGATCGTTGAGTTTATGAGGAAATTTTCCTTAAAACAAAAAAAAAAAAAACAAAAAAAGCAAAAAAAAAACAAAAAAACATCCTTCCACTGCTATAAACACGTATGAATTCTCCAAAAGTTCGCGCACGAAGATCCGTGAAAAATTTCGCAGCGCGTGCATGCCACGTATGTGCGATCTCGCTCTTACCCTCGCCACCCTCGCCCCCTCCCCCCCCCCCAACCGCGGAAGATTACACCGGGAGCATTCGGCGCGCCGCCCTACGAGAACGTCCTCGTTTAACCCAGTCCGGCCATCCTATCCATCCGAGGCTCCCCGCCCGCGCCGCGCCATTGACCCACCTCGTTTCCCTCGCTCGCTCGCTCGCTCGCCGACGGCCGGGCGAGGGGGAGGGGGGGGCGAGGGAGGAGGACGACGACTACAATGCCGTAAGCCACGAGCGCATTAGCGGGGACGCGCGCGCCGAACCCGACTTGGCTTTTACTGTCCTGCCCTCCCCCCCCCCCGGGCACCGCCGTGTCGCCCGGGCGATTTGACCGGTAGCGCGGCGATGCGTCGGCGGCGGCGGCAGCGGGGTCGCGCTATTATACTCGGCGTCGTCAGGATACACGGGAAAGCGGGGCGGCGACGGCGACGGCGGCGGAGAAGGAGGACGGGAAGACTCTCGAGGCTGGCTCCGTGCGTACTCGAGGACGCGCGGCGCTGAACGAGCGTCACTTTACGGCGGGGGGGAGGGAGGGGGCGCGTACTTATTCCGCCTCCCTCGTCCCATTCGCTTTTCTGCCACTTCACTCGCGCCCGCTCGACTGGACTGTGGGGCAGTCGTCGAGTCTCGTACGAAATGATCGATGTTTCAATTAGTTTTTGCTAAGCGTGTTGCAAATTTTGATATCCCCCTCCCCCCCCCTCCGCGCTCCATCGACTGCTCTCTATCAAGAGCGTCAAGATTTCCAAGTAATTGAGACCATTTCGCACATTCGAGGATGTGAGAATTTTTTTTTTTTTGTCATACGTAATAACGAGCCATGAAGCCGTATCGGGCTTGATCCCCGAAGAATACAAGTACAGCCGCTAGCGACAAGTTAAAGACGTTGAATTGCTCTAACAAAGAATTAAAATTAAAATAAATGTTAATCCAATGTATCATGTCATTTGAGAAAAATATTTCTTTGCTAGTTTTTTATGTTTAAAATTTGTACACTTCTGCATCATTATTTGATGCAACGATATATTTATACTTTATATTTAATACTCAATTAGATGATATATGAATATTCACATGTATGCACGTTTCTAAATAAATTAACATCATATAAATAGTCAGAAATACTGAGTGAATATCGGCCTATACGGCAAGAAATTAAAAGCAAAAAAAAAAAAAAAAACTAAACCACATTAATTACGTATAGTTAGACCGAATAAAAATATTAGATTCTTATGCTGTTTTATGTATTATTTTTTACATATATTTTATGCGATTTGCTAATAAATTAAAGAATTTGGTAAGTAAGTTGAGCTTAAAGTATCTTTCTTAATTTCATTATCTCAACGAAGCTTGGATCGATGAATATAAGATTCATTTTGCAATTTACGCATTCGCCCTCGGACTTTGCGCACGCCGCGCCGTTCAGCCCGGGGGTCGGTTTAATTTCGCGAGAAAAAAAAAATTATCTCCGCCATTGATATGTGCATTAAAGCGCAAAAAAGAAGCAGAAAGAAGAAGAAGAAGCAGAAGAAGAAGAAGAAGAAGAAAGAGAAGAGGTAACGAAAAATGTAGGCTGCTACGTGTAAGGATGCTTAAAAAACTGCGGATAAAGGTGGAAAGGGAGAAATGCATCGGGCGATAGAGAGAGGTCCCGGCATTCCATTAATACCGCGTGCTTGAAAGCCGCCCCATCCCCATTCTCCCGGCCGCGCCGCTGGCTTAACGAAGGCGCGCAGAGAAGTTGCCAGCGGCAAAGGGAGTATCGTTCGAAAGCTGAAAAAGAATAAAGCGCAGCGGCGGGGTGACGGGAAGGGGGAGATAGAGGAGAGAGAGAGAGAGAGAGAGAGAGAGAGAGAGAGAGAGAAGGAGCGGAAGACCGGTGCGCTCTATAAAGCAGGATTACAGACGGGACGCGTGCGCGACTCTTTTTTGTCTTTCCTCTCCTCTTCTCTTCTTCTTCTTCTTCTTCTTTTTTTTTTGAAGATTAAACGAGCGAGCGGGGTATCGGTCTTCTCGAAAAACTACTCGCGCGCGCGCGCGCGCGCGATCGAGGCTCGATAGGAGAGGAGCGCCGCGCCATGCGGGCGGAATTGTTAAGGATTCAAAAGGGCGCGAGCGGTGACGAAGGGAGGTGGGGGCGAGGGGAAGGGGGAAGTAGCGTCGAGAAGTTCAACCGTTTATCTACACTCGCGGTAAGATTTGGGCTAAGCGGCGAATGACAGGCGGGACGCTCACAAAGGGAGGGGATCGCGTGGCCGCGGTTACAATGGGCTTCGTGCTACTTTGTGTTTCAGTAATCGCGTATTAGCCGATGATATGTGTGTATATGTGTGTGTATATGTGTGTTTGTACTTATGTGTGTGTGTGTGTGTGTGTGTGTGTGTGTGTGTGTGTGTGTGTGTGTGTGTGTATGCGTGTATGTGTGTATGTACATGGCGCTAGTTGAGAAAAATTGCCGATCAAACAACAGAGATTTCTGGGTCGAAGCAGAAGCTGAAAAGAATAAATAGATGAATTTATTCGAATCGTCGAGTGTTCTAAGAACTATTTTTATCGCTTATTTGAAAATATAAAATAAAGAGCTTCGCAAGTTGAAATCATTACGAAAATTCACTCTCCTACTTAATTTGCCTAAAAGAAAATTCATCGCAAGGCTACTGATTTCACTCGGAGCATCGAAATTAAATAAGACGATCCGACCCGAAGCGTGCAACATCCTCGATCCCCGTCGTCTTATTGAAATTGCACTTGTCGGTGATCGACTGGAAGAGGGGAAGGGGGAGCGGAGTTATAATCTTGATCCCAAGAATTTCCCAAGGATATAATAGAGCGAATGGGGGCGAAAGCGTAAACATGGAAATTGACGCTACGATAAAGTTCGGTATCGGGCCAACGACGGCGAGTTTGCATCCTGATCTATATATATATATATGGATCGAATCCGTAATTATCCGGCGCTGAAGTTCGAGCGCTAATAACACCGGGGCTTTGGACAGTGCTCGAACGGGCCGTCTTCAACTTATGCGAGTGTATTCGGCGTAAAGTCCCTAAATCACCCGGAATATATATGTACATGCATACATGCGCAAGTTTCCGGCTGTCGCTACAAAATTCTAAAGCGTGAAATTGGAATTCTAATTACAGTAACTTATCGATAAGCCAACATTTCGCAATTCCCAGTTCAAAGTAAAAAGTCGAGATAATTAAGAGTATTTGATAATCAATTAAATGCGCAAATTTTTCGGTATTAATTATGAATCGCTTAAGAAATGCATTAGTGCGATCGATAATTCCGCAAGCAACGATATTCCTATTGAGGAAAAATCTCGAAGGAAATGATACGATCTAGAAACGAGTGTAGGGAGATTATACATACATATAAGGTTAATGGCAAGACACGGGCAAAATTTATGCAGTCCGAGAAGCGCAAGGAGAAATGGAGGCGGAAATAGCTCGGGAAAAAGGGAAAATGGAAAGAGTGTGAAGAGCTGCATATATGACTGAAATTTCAAAAGGTAGGTCATGAAGTATAAAAGAGCAGGGTAGATAATGCAGTGGGTTAAATATAAGCCGGGGAATTTTGAATGTAAAATGGGATGCAAAACAAAAAAACAAAAAAACAAAAAAAAAAAAGGAAAGAAAGAAAATGGACAAGTCAACATTGACACTCAATGAGCTCGAGAAAAGTAACGGAGACAATGGCGAGGCTGCGCGAAAAAATCCCGAGCGGTAGGTTCGCGCTAAAGCGACACTTTCCGCTCGCCGCTGTCGGGGAATATCGACGGTCGCGCAGTACCGCGCCTGGCAAAGTCTCCCGAACGAACGCCCGCGCGCGTATACGACGAAAAAAAATGGAAACAAATAAATAAATAAAAGAAAAAAAAAAGAAAAATAAACTCGCTACGGGCCAGCGCCGCGCTCCTTCGTTCGTACAAAAAAAAAAAAAAAAAAGTCTAAAACGCTCCCCGGGGTCAGTGAGGGGGGGGGGAGGTTGGTTATTCGTTTGGATTTGCGTCGGGACGGCGGGAGGGGGGGCCGCGAAAGAACTACGACGAAGGTCGCGTAAGCCGACAGGTGTGCATAAAACACGTCGCTGGGTCGGGGAAGGGTGATATGACTGTTAAATAATGCGGGCGCGCTTCGAGGAATATAAGACGGAGGGTTGGGGGGGGGGTCAATGTTGCTCGTAAATTTAGGATTCATTCCGGCGATTAGTGCGTGCACGATATCTTCCCCTTATTTCGTCGGCGCAATGCCCGTGAATTATAAACTTACATCGAGAGAAATGTATATTAATGATAGAAATGAAACTTGCGATATGTAGTGAAAAATTTTTACTCCTCCCCCTTCGTATTACAAAGTTTCATCTATGATTATCTGTCGGTAACAGATGTAACAGAATACTAGAACTTGGCTTTGCTATCGATCGTTTACAAAAGCAAGAGCTGCAATTTACGAAAAAAAATCATTAAATCACTGTTCTGTTGCGATACGTTGCTTAGAACGAATGATCGTCATAAGTTGACTTGTGAATAAATTCTTATAATAACCAACGAAAAAAAAAATGAAAATAAGGATAGTCAAAAAAACACATATTTTAGTATATCATAATGAATTTAATAAAATATTCTCTACAATTATTCGGCATAACTCGTGAAATCATTCCGGCGCGGTGGGAATCGATATTGAATCAATCATTATTTCCTTATTAACGTAATCCCCAGCTCACTAGCACGTTATTTCATCGAATTCCTAAAATTTTCAGTTTTTATTAACGAACCAATGTCAAAAATTGATGGCTTCTCAAACTGAGGGCATCCCGAATCTCGCCTCCTTTCAATCGTCCTTTCCGATACGAACGATTGCAAATAAAGCTAAGCCCTGGCGATAATTGCAATATCCGTATGTTTACCGTAATCTGTCGTCATAATAAAACGTATCGAAAATCGACGTATCCTCCTGCTTTCGACGATAATGCGTAGAAAAATGCCATTCCACAAGAGTGGCTGGGCAACGTAAATTTATTCACCGATCGCCCGAATTCGTATTCCGCCTCCGAAAGTATCGAGTCAACGCCGACGGCCGCGATCGCCCTTCATAATTTTGTAAGAGCGACGCGCCGATTACTCGTGAACAGCGCGGCGAGCGCGCGCATCCGTGAATCCGCGATTCGGCGCGACGACAGCTGAGACCGAGCGCTGTCACCGCGCTCCCTCTCCTCCTCCCCCCCCCCTCCTCCTCCGACCACGGCGGCATCGACTTTCGATCGGCGGTTTGGCCCCGGGCGGAATGCGAAGGACACCCACTCCCCCTAATTAACGTCGTCGTCCGAGGGATGCGGACATATAGACGGGCGGACAGAGAGATAGATAGACAGATGGATGGATAGATAGATAGATAGATAGATAGATAGGTGGATGGGGGGGGGGGGGAGAGAGGGGGGCTTATATACGCACCTGGAGCAGGACGGCGGGCGGCATCACCGCGAGGCCGACCAGCAGGTCCGCGGCTGCGAGGCTCGATACGAAACAATTAGTGACGGACCGCAGGCGCCTCGTCGTAATTACGGCTGCGATCACCAGCGTGTTGCCCACCTGCAACCGAATCGACAGTTTGCGGGTGACGAGGCCTGGGGATTGGGTTTGGGGGACGGGGGGGGCGGGGATTTAAGCCCAACGACAGGGGAGAACGGCCGATGCGTAGGAGGACGGACATTGAGAGGGACGGATTCGGAGGAGATTCCGCATTGACGTTGCTCGTCCGATGGGCGAGGGGGGTCGCTGTTTATTTTTAACGACGCAGCTTAGCCGCTCTGGCGCGGGATGCACAGGGGCGAGGTGATCGCGGTGGGCCCGCGGCAGGATTACACCTAACCTCGGGAATTTTCCGAGCCGTATGGGCATCTCGTTCGGGCGGCTCGCGCGTTCCCACGTCGAACGTGACGGCTGGCGAGTAATTGTCGAAAAATAAACGTCGCGCGCGCAACGTTCCGTACTAATTTTCCTCATTGCTCGCTCGCTCGAACGACGAAGCCCGGCGATTCGATCATTCGAGCGACACGGCGTATTTGAATCTTGCCTTTCATCGTGATTCCGCGTGTGCCCGTAATAATTCATCGTTATATGCCTCGTCTTTATTGAAAAATGATTCAAAGCTCCGTGACGCGCTTTATATAGAAATTTTGTATACGATATCTAAATATTTAATTCAACTCCGATTTCATATTGCAGAATGCGAAATTTCTTCAATCTCGATTTACATATCGCGCGTAACGGGAATAAAAGGGGAGGGGGGGAGGAATCATAATTTTTTTCTTCTTCTCCGCGTTCCGCGAGCGATTACATTATCAGAAACATTTTTTCGTTACGAGTCAGAATCGACTGTGCGTAACGAGCGCGCTTTGAATATTTCATCAAAGTGACGAACGAAGGCGCGAAGTGTGATATGCGAACGCGATTAAAAGTAGCTAACTCGGCGTGCGTCTGGAGAAGAGAAGGAGTGAGAGAAGAAGAAGCGGGTGTTAAGAAGGAAAGATAGTGGATTCAGTTGGAAATGCGTGTTTCATATATATATATATATATATATATATATATATATATATATATATATATATATATCTATGTGGGTGGGTGTGTGTATAGTGAAAAAATGATATGGAAAACAGTATTATATATATTTTTCAATATTACTTATTTCTAGCTGAAACCTGAATAATTGCAGTACGGATATTTTTTGCTACAGCAATCTCATTCATTTCCAGACATATGAAACGGAAGATCAAGAATTTTCATTAAGAATTATTCATTAGATATATATATATATATATATATATATATATATATATATATATATATATATATAAATTCAGCGTAAAATCGGAATCGGACTCGAAACTTTTACGTTTTGCAATAATATTCCGCTGAGATCCGAGACATTTCTGATTTATACGCGGAATATTGGATTTCGATATCTCGCTTCCATTTTACGCGTTTCCCATACACAGCGGCGACGTTACAAATTCCGCGCCGACAATACGGAAAATTCCGTAATCTCGTCCTTATTAGCGCGCGCATTCAGAAATTTTCAATGAAGCACGCGTAATGGGAAAGGTCGGAGGGATCGGGGGTGGGGGGGACGGGTCGGGATAAAGCACTTACTTCGATAATTAAAAGCACCTTACGATCCCAACTGTAATATCTTGGGCCGAAATAGGGAGCGCCGGCGTCCCGTACATGCGGTACGTTTATGCTTGCGCATGGAATTTGCGCAACGCCGCGTAATCCTCGGTGAAGCCGCGCGGTGGGCGGAGGGGGAGGGGGAGGACGAGCGTACATAGACGTTAGGGGCTATGGATTTGGATTGGTGGTCGATCGGCGAGGCACTACCGGAACGCATATACAATACGTATATACGTACATATACGGCCAATATTGCAATATCAATCAAAAGGTAGCAATTATATCGTCGGCTGAAAAATAATTATAACAATTGAACCACGACAATTATGCTTTTTCTTCTTTTGTAAATTAATTAATTTTCATCGATTTTAATAAAGAACTGTTATAACGACGCGCCGATAGAATCTTGTTTGCCAATGTCTTTTCCTTAAGAACTCCCTGCAATTGACCAGTATGAATTCGAGAACGAAAAAGGCACGATGCAAAAAGGTCCCATTAAACGTTTTAATACCTCGAGCTCCGTTGCGTGTTTCCTTTCTATTCCAAACCGGTCGGATGGGCTTAGCGGGGAGTGAAAAACAAAAAATCCCCCCGCCCACTCTACTGCACGTACTTCGATGTCCCTTTGCGGCAGCGGAGGGCAATTATCTCTAATCTCAATTGATAGGGTTTTTGAAGTTATTGCAAATCTTCGGAGGCTATATCTATAATCATTGGACGATTAACTGTACATCTGTGCAAATAAACAATGAAAATGAAATTTTTGAAATTTCACCGAAATCATTGACACGCGGGCCTTCGTGATTCTTGACGATGGAAAATTTTTAAAATTCGAAGCGACATCTCAAAATCACAATATTCTAATACCATTCCCAACGACTCCCTGGCACGTCCTCGGTCGCTTTTCGATCCCCCAACGGAATCCGTGCCCGCGCCCCGTTTCGGATCCCCGAAGCGCGGACACCGAAATCGCGGAGACCGAGCGGCGCGGCGAGGTCTCGTCCAAAGGCGGCACTCACGATGGTGACGACGATCAGGGTCGAGAAGCAGACTGCGAGCACGAGGTCGGTCCAGTCGGGCAGGTAGCCCGCGGCCGGCTCGACCGGCGTCCCGTTCGGCGGCCAGCCGGCTACGCCCTCGGCCTCGGTGCTCACGGGCTCGTCGTACGGCAGCCCGCCCGCGGTGTAGTTCTCCATCACGGGCGCGCATCCGCCACGTTCCGCGATCCGCCCCGGTCACGCCAGGTCGTCACGTCGCGGCCATGGCCCGCGGCCGCCGACGTCGCCGAGGCTCGTCGATCCGCTCGCCCTGCGCGGAAATCCGCGGGCATCGGCTGCTCCTCAGCGACGTGTCGAATCTTGGCTCACCTGCAGCTCCGTTGCGGCCGGTGCGGCGGGGAGGGGGGCGGGCGGTCGTCCCCTCGCGGGGATCCTTATCCCAGCCGCGTATTGGAATTCGGCCGGTGTCCCGTGCGTCTGGAAAAATATCGTCGATGAGAATTGCGAGGGGGCTCGGTACGTGGGGCGGGCTCTATCGCTGCTTACGAATTGCGCGATAACGTACGCAGCAATAGAGGGGTCGGGCAGGGACTACGCCCGTTTCAATATTGATGAACAATTTATCAAGATTTCCATGTTTACGATCGCGCAGTTTCGCGGTATTCGACGCGACCGGAATAACGGGGCTCGTGGGGTGGGGCGGGGTTGGAGTATCGATTGTTCAAGAAATGGATTTGTAGCTTGCGTGGATAGGGATAATAGTGCGTAGGCGGGCAGCTGCGCAATCGTCAATAAAGGAGAGCTACGGGTAATTTTATAAACTGGCTGGAGCAAGGTACGAGCGCGACGACTCTCCATTGTTATCTTTGTATTCCTTGTTTTAATCGCTACTGGTTCCCCGCGTATCTTGCTAGAATACGTAATGGTGACTAACTACGGGACTACGTTCACTTGACAAAAAGGATTCTTAAGTTTTGTTACAGACTTCTCGAGCGCAGTGGGCGAAGGGACAATGAATAAAGCAAGGCTTCACGGTAAATTTTCATAGGGCCTTGAAATTGCCAAAAAGTTAAATGAAAAAAGTTGCCACCTTGCTTTAATTGAGAATGTTCCATTTCTGGAAATTATGCAGTTCCGGACTAATGGCAATACCGTACGGACTGCGGGCGAAGGTAAGAGCGTATTTTCCTCGAACTTTCCTTAAAATTAGATTTTTTTTTCCCACCCTCAAATTTACGCAATTGCGGATTTAGTGCGCTACGGTAGAGTATGCGACTACAATTCCGTGCATCGATATGGATGCGAAATTCGACGTACCCTACGTTTTTTTCTTCTGTGGCCGTCCTGAAACAACGGAATTTTTCTTGCACGACAGTGAAATCATAGTCATGAGTCGTTGAATAATTCGGTTAATTCAAAGAGAAAAAAAAATTGGCCGAACCACCTGTATTTCGAAGAAATCCGAATGTTCTCCGCATTCGAGATTATCGAGATATATCCGAGGGAAAGTACGGCGCCTAGAATAGAGCATCGCGAAATTCCAGTGGTCGCCCGAGCGATAAATCATAGAAATCGCTCGCGATAGCGGAATAAGTGATTTGCGCGCGAGATCTCCCGGAGAAGTTAATATATATATATATATATTAGGAGAGCAAGAGACAAGAGACATTATTCTAGTCTGTATCTCGATTCCAATTATTTTTTTCTTTTTGCGACTAAGACTTGTCGAGTTTATTGCCTGACGAGCAACTCACGTTGCGTACTTTTATCGTATCTACATTTTCTTCGCTCATCGGGACGGTGAACCAAAAAAAAAAAAGAGAGAGAGAGAATTACTTTGGCCGATTTTCGTTTGTTTATCAACTGACGTTCGAGCGAGAAATACACGCCGTTTTATTAACAAATAGAAGAAGAAAAAAACTTGCTTGCTTTTCAGGATTATTGAGTTTTTTTTTTGGTTGTTCTTTGGTTTACTAGTCGGTACGACCCACTCGGAGTACCGTCCGACCGCGGCCCGCGGAGCTCATTAGGATGGGGTCGGGCGATCGATGCGCGCGAGAGGGGCCGAAAAGGCTCGGCGCAGCTTGAAATCGACTGGCGTCGACGGGTCAAAGGGGATGATTTTCTTGCATCGCCGCAGTTCGCGACTTAGTTGCTCTTAATCACAAGTTTCGGGAACAATGGGAGCGCAAAGTATCTGTTTCGAACGATATTAAGCTACGTGGATATTTTTCTTTGTCAAACTATTGTACTGGTTGTGAGGAATAGCGCCGATATAAATTTCACGTTATTGCTGGGTGAACTGTGGAGGGGTGTTTAATTATTTTTTTCGGATCATTTATTATTTATGAATTTTGTCAATTACTTCGATGAGATATTGTTAATCGGTTAATGTAACTGAACTAAAAACGACATTTTTATTTATATATTGATGCAATCGTTTATTATATTTTTAACGGACGAGATGGTGCACTATGAACATACACGAGAATATGCACATATGAATTGAAATTCCAGCCATCTGGTAGACGCTGTCTCTTCAAAGTGCCTCCGCTAAAATTCGACGACAGAATTATAAGACGTTTAACGGTAGTAAAAAAAAAAAAAAGAACGCGGACGAAAAGACCAGGTTTTATTGCAATATCGCGATTGCGGCAGATAAGCCCTGTTGATGCATCATCGCGACAACGAGCCAGCGAATTGTTGGTAAAACCGCTCAAATTCGGCGAGCCTTGCCACGAAAAGCCGAAAACGAACGTATATTTCTTCCGCGCCCGAACGCCTCGTCTTCCGGGACCGGGCGAAACGTTCCGGCCAACGGGGATCGCCCTTCGCGAATTTTCCTTCGACACTTCGCAACCTTGGGGTGGGGGGGGGGGTAGGCGGGTGACCTACCCATCAGCGCGTAACGCAAGCGCGCCGTTCGGCCCGCGCACCCGAACAAGGCAAAGCGGATGACGAGGCGGCCGGGTGAAGGGGGGGAGGGGGCGCCAGGCGAACGAGACAAGCCGCTTATCGAGTGAGCGGAAACAGCTGTGCAGCTGCAGCGGCAGCGGTAGCAGTCGGGGCTCCGAGGCGACGAGCCAGTAGGCGGGAAAGAGACAGCGTTTGCTCGGACGGGTTGCGAGGGGGTGGGAGCGAACGCGTGTACACGTATTCCACGGTTATCGCGGGGATTGGGGGTGCGGGGGTGTGGGAGGTTCAGGTACGGAGACCCGAAATCCTTCGCGCGGGTATCGCCCCGAAAGCGAGGGGTTAGGGGGAGGAGTGAAAAAGAGAATTAACCGGGTCGAGTCGATGAAAGGAGAGCGAGCCACTCGTATTATTAGGCGCAGAGCCGTCGGTTTCGGCTCCATTCTGGCCTTGGATTCGTAACGCTGGAGGGGAAAAATCATCGCCCACGCTCCGAACTGCCGAAATCCCCGTACCCGAATGAAAGCGCGTCTTCGATTGATTTTCATGCCCGTGAAAACTCCCGCAGTACGAGATGTCCGATCGCGTTAAAATTATGAGAAAAATACAATTCTCGGACAGTTTTCAGCCTGCTTTACAACGGGATTATCGAGGCGGTCGATAACTTTTCCCACGCCACTTATTGCGCAATAATTGGCTATCGAGTCGTTCACTTTTATAATTAGGCCGGAATTCGTTATTTGAATTGGACGATTGTTAAGTGGTCTGAGACGCAAGCATTTAAAGAAGCCTAGCATTAACGAAACTCAACTGCAACCGGTATTATCCGTTGGGAATTGATGGTATTTGTAACAACAAGAGGGACTGATACAACTTTTGTTTATGAGGAATTATGCTATATGGTTAGATAGAAAGACATGAATACATAAAGATATCACGTTTTCTAATGTATAATAAAGAAAACAGCGTAAAAATATTAAAAAAAAAAAAAAAAAAAACATCCCCTTCCACGGCCCTGTATCGAACTGAGTATCGAACGCCAAACATCGCTCGTCCCTCTTCAAGGGCCGATTGCTTATTCCGAATTCAAAGTGCAATTTAATTGAATTCAACGGCTGTTTAGGAGCATGGAAATCGAATTCGAAAATCATTCGAGCCGAGTGCGGCGCGGGAGGGGGGGGTCGGCGGAGCCTCCGTCACCCAACGGCCGGCGCTGAATAAATGCATTTTGGGCGAAACGTTACGCGGGCGTGCGCGCGCGGTGGGGAACAACGATGGCGTTTCGATTGACCGTCGACTTTACGGGAACATCTTCAAACGGCACGGATCGGTAAATTAAATTTTGCGCCGGATAAAATCGATCGGCCGCGCGGTTTATTCTCGTTGAATTTGCACTGTCGCCCTGTCGACACTCCCCCCCCTCCCCAACCAACCCCCTGTCCGCCAAATTCGTGCCTGTTTATCGAATCGCACTGATTTCATACCCCTCCCCCCACTCCATTACCCGGTATTTTTTCAAACCTGCGCGAATAAACTGCCATGCAATTGAGCGGCGCAAGATAAATATCGGCTCATTGTGTTGGAGGCGTGTTTGTGAAGTACAAAATAAAAATACAGCCCTTGATCTTGACTCGTTAGTGTCCCATGCGCCTGCCTCTGACTCCTTAAATTATCGAAAAACGAGCAAAAAAAAAAAAGAAAAAAACAAGCACCACCCGTTAAAACGGATCCCAGAACCAATTTATATTTAAAACGCGACCGGATATAGTTCTATCGTCTTTGCTTCTCTCGCCCCCCTCCCTCACGAGATGTGAACATTAAGCGAGAGAAATAGAAAGAGATAGAGAGAGAGGGAGAGAGAGAGAGAGACGGCGACACTACTCTCTGCATTCTTATCTCATGCGACCGCGTAAAGTAGCGTTGGCCTTTTATATCGGAAAAGCATTAAGCGCGCTAAAAGCAATCGAGGGACTCCGCCTCTCCTGCCGCTCGCCTGGGTTTCCTTTAACCCTTCCCCCTCCCCCTTCACCAACCCTCTTTCTTTTTCATTTCGAGAATGCCGCGGACGCGACGACAAGATCGAGCTATGTCCGCTTCGTTCCGAAAGAAATTCGTGTCAAGATTTTTGTGTACATCTGTGTGCGTGAGCGTGTGTGTGTGTGTGTATGTTTGTATATATTTCGTACGTGGCTGGTAGCTCGCGGAGATTAAGAACGCAGCACTCTGTGTTCGCTTCTTCTTTTTTTTTGTTTTTGTTTTTTTTTTTTTTTTTTGTTGTTGTTTGTAAAGTCCAGGCGAATAACGCAACTTTTTTGTTGTTTTAGACAGCAGATACCTTTCATCGTATTACATTTTAGGAATAAGGTTGATGAATATCCTTAATACGGCTAATATCAATTTTAATATAATTCATTTACAACTTTAGATGACCTGAATAATTGAGGCTCGAAAAACTTAATAATGATAATATTGAAGCATTCTCTGCGAGCAGAATAATAATGACAACTTTCGGACATTGACAAAATCCTTTTCTTTTAATTAAACTCTGCCGGAGCTTATACATTGTAATCTGAAAGAAGAGTTTTTTTTTTCTTTACTTTGAAAATGAAAGAACAGAGCCAGAAATAGTTTCATGCGCGTTACATATATATATATATATATATATATATATATATATATATATATATGTGTGTGTGTGTGCGTGTCTGTGCATAGTGTCATTTTTTTCCGCATAACCCGTCGAAATTCACCATACCGTTCGCTCATATTTTTAGGTCTCTTTGCCATCTTGCGATTCTGTGGGCGGGGGGGGGGGAGAGAGAAAAACTCGTTAGCGACAATTTTTTTACATTACGTTTACTTTCTGCGTCCGGGATCTGCGGCTCGACCCCTGCTCATCGGCGTAACGGCGATATACGGGGAGTCCTGAGAAACGCTCGGTAGCGCAGCTTCGGTGGAGAGGCCTCTGAGGCGCGTTTAACGTTGACAAATCGTTCCGCTTAACGCGGCGAGCGATTCTGAGCTCTTTTTCGTGCGGCGCCCCGTCCCCCCCCTCGAAAGCGCACGTGTATCCCTACGATCGTGTGTACGCTGTCCACGCACGCGACGACGATTTCACCTTTATTACGATAACAGCGTCAAATGTCGAAGCCGTCGAGCCGTCTATGTTAGACACGGCGCGGTGGATAAATTTAGACGACATGGGGGCTATGCCACGCGTATATTACACGGCAAACATTCTTACCAAAGTACACACCATCTAAATGGCAAATGACTATGTTAAACGAACGTCGTAGGTGTGCTAATATAACGTCAATGGGAATAGCGAGAGTATCGAATAGAACTACAATGTACAAGATTGAGTATAATATTTATAATATCGGCTACGTAAAGAAAAACAACCAGACTAAAATTATCCAGTTCTACAATCGATGACGCAGCGCGACGTGTCGATGAAAAAAAATTTCCGAGCCTCGACATCGATCCAGTAATCGTGCCGGTTAAGAATGAATAATAGCGGGACGACGTAACGTCGGCGATGAGAGCCTCGCCCGATTACGAACTACTTCGCAATTACGCGCGAACGGTACGAATACGAGCCCCCCTCCCTGTCGTACGTAAGCTGATGATAAGTCCGATATTACGCGCGGCGTTCCAACGACGGAATTGCTTACCCACGTCGGCGGTCGTCGATTGTATCCAAAAGCCACGACACGAAAATACGCCCGAATTCCATTTTAATTATATCGAATTGCTCTTATGGCTGCGTATATTTTCAGATAGATAGCGATGCTTGGCGTCGATGAATAAAAAAAAAAAAAAAAAAAAAAAAAAAAAAGTCAACGAAACTTCGTCAATCAATGCTTCTCTTCTAAGGAAAACGGAAAAGAGTTTATCTCGAGTTCGTCTGCTTCGGATAATACAGTTCGCAACAGAACGGCAGCGAGTGGCATTGAAATCGTCGCTTCCCCAATATACAGCGCATTCAATTTTTAGCCGAAAATAACTCAAGGAAACGTGATCCATCGGCTGAAATTCTAGAAGTATGGGGGGGGGACGGGGAACGAGCGGTTATCGATTTCCTCAGCAACCAGGGGAGGGGGGGGGAGAGATAAAAAGGGATCGTGGATAATGGGGAGTAAGTGGTAACGCGCGGACACTGCCAGACGGCCAGGCGGCAGGATGCGCGCTACTGAAATATGCGGCTCGCTGATGCTACGCGTTCCCCCTTCGGCTTCTCGGCCAATTCATTACCGTCGTCGGGACAAATAATCCCGGACACGAGGCCGATGGGTTAAACAGCGATACGCGCGCCGCTTCCCTTCGATTGCCGGGCGTTTTCTCGAATTCCCCAAAGTCACCGACCCGCTACCTCCTCCTCCTCCTCCTCCTCCTCCTCTTTTCCGCTATCGTGTTTCAATGTCAGCCGCCGCCAACCGTTCCGCCGCTGAGTTCCCCGCCCACGCGCCGAACTCGCAAACAATCCAGCAGGGGGCTTCTCCATTACGCCAAGCGATCTGTCAAAATATCGGAGGAAAGATAAATGTTTTTTTTTTTTTTTTTTTTTTTTTATCATTCGCAAAATTACGCTCGGCCTGAAACGATGGAAGCGGGTAAATGACGTTGCCGTCGAGCATCGAGTCATTCGTTCTTTTATTTAGGTATTTGACCAAGGCAATTTGCACTCGTCGCGTTCGTCTACCGCCCCCCCCCTTCCTTAATTGGCGGATCCGAATGAGGCGTGATCGTTTGTGGAATTTTTTGTTAAACGATCGCCCTTACCAATCCAGCTATGAGGGCTTTCAATTTATTGCATACGTATCAGAACGACAAAAAGTTACTCTTTACTCTGGTTATTGATTTTTACATGTATTTATTATCGAGAAAATACGTCTCAATATATATTGCATTATGCTGGCATCTGTAGTAAGTCTACACGAGTAATAATATTAATTACTTCCACGATCAGTCGATAAAAAGCGAAAATGAAATGTAAATAAAACTATGATTAATATTTGTTTCTTTCTATCTACTCGCAGAGCATTTGAGCAATTTTATTATATTTCTAGTTCTTCCGGTAAATATTACAACTGTATGAAATTTTTTCATATATTCTGTATTGCATATATTCTCATTTACATTTTTAAAATAACATAGAGCAAAACAGTGACGGACTAAAGGAATAAATACAACGATATAGTTTAACTTCAGAACGCCGCTGTTATTCATCGTGACTGTACGCAATAGCGAGCCAGTATCAACCTCTCGGAATAATCCGGAAATATCGCACGAAAGTAGTACCATCTATATATATATATATATATATATATATATATATATATATATATATATATTCTCACGTGCATTATCCGGCACATCGTCGCGCGCGACAGCGCTGATTAAAAGCTCCGTAAGCCGTGCGTTTGCGCGCGCGCGCGAGCTCGCGACTAATGGATCTTTCCCAACTTCCTCCCGTCCCCGCCACATCCACCACCTCCCCCACCAAAATGGAACTTCGAAACGGCAAAACTTCCCACGCCGCGCCGATAGATCGCGGGGCCGCGGGCCAATTACCCGTGCTTAGGTGACGGAGCTCTCGATATTAACCGACTGGATGAAATCGTTCGTCCCCGCTTGGCTTCAGGATCGAAAGTCTACGTTCGGCGTGTCCCTGTACTTGAGCCCCTCCTCCCCACTCCCGGCCGGTGCTCGCGCAATGTAATAGCCTTACAGTGCCCTGTCCACCTGGGCTTGAGTCAATTCGCGTCGAATCGTCCGCGGAACTCTTTCCCTCGTCAGCTTCTTCGCCGCATTCTCATCGCCCGTTGGCAATTGCAAAAAAATACACGTACCGCTTAATTTGCCTTTGTCCACGGATTCTTTATTCTCGCCGCGCGGAAAGTTTTCCCGTTCCTTTATTTTCAAGCGCAACGATTCCATTGTATTCGCTTGGCCTTTGATAAGTCAGTTTATTACCGTGCGCCCCCCCCCTCCCTGCCCCGATGGAAATTTTAAATAAAAATTTTATTGTTCCATTGAATTCGCATTGAAAGAGGAAAAAATAAAAGAGAATGAAAGAAAATATTAAATTTTAACAAATATCCCTTTTTAATATCTACGTTATCTGCATTATTATACGATTGCTAATAGAAAGATTTGACATTATTCAATTGGCAATACTATATCGTTGCAACAAGAATTCTTATACAAATAGAACGGCAATAAGCGATCCTTTTGTAAATTGAAATTCCGTTATTTTGCGTTCGCGCATCGATCGATCACTGCGCGCGTCGAATGGCGCTCTCGTTTTAACATGATACACGTATTTCTGGACGTGCGGCTAATCTCGGCGACTTTTGCGATATGAAAATGAGGAAGAAGAGGAAGAAAAAAGAACGACGAGAGCGTTGGAAACGGTGCGACGCACTCGAGTCCTCGAGCGAAACGCAGCTCGGAATCATAGTTTACTATTGCGAATCCTTTCTTATCCCTCGATATTTCTCCAGTCGGCTCTTGAATAGTCCTATTATCGATACTCTCTCTCTCTTTCTCGTACAGCGACAACGATCCCCCCTCCAGTCCAGTAACAGATACACGCCGCCGATGCAATTTTCCACGATGCCTGGGATTGGCGCAACTAATCACCAGAACACTCGCCCCCGCCCCCCAGCCGGGACAACGAGCTCGTCCCCCGAATTCCCCCTTTACGAATCTCCATTCCGTCCGGCTAGTCGTGCGGGCCTTCTTTTTTTTTCGCAAACCGCAAACCCCCCCCCCCCCCCGCCCACCCGGATAATCAATTGTTCCCGACGAGATTCTACGCTCTCCGTCGCACGCGTACGCGCCGACCCAAGTTGATATTGGCGCCCGAAAACCCGCACGCGTGCCTCTTCATAAATCCAGCGCTGCGACGCGCTACGGTGTGTTTGTCGCGGTAAGTGCGCCTCTGCGTAAGTGTGCGGGTCTGTCTCTGTGTGTGTGTATGTGCGCGCGCGCGCGCGCTCGGGTAAATGTACGCGGGGAGCGGGCGTACGAGCGTGGGGGAGGAGAGAGCTTTCAGCCACGTCGCCCGAGAATTCGAATAACGTGGCCGAAGTTTTCCGAGAGCGAGCATCTTTAATGCATATGAAATCGACCCAGGAATATTTCAGGACACCTGGGCGGCTCCTCGTTCCTTCCTATTTTGCGCAAGTCAGAGACGTAATCGTAACTTTTCGCTTTATCCCATTTTTAAACTTTAATTGTCGCTCGACGACAAGGGACAAAGGAAAGATGCCTCTTTTTAGTCGCATAGAGATATCTGAAAAGTAAATCGTGGCAGAGAGGCGGAAAATCTTTGGAGTTACTAAGCACTTCAATGCAGGCTTGATCGAATTGATTTCCATTGCAAATAGCTTGAAACAACAACAAACTTACCCAAAGGAAACTTAAAAATTACTTTTAAAACACACGCGGGAAAGTCAAATATTTTGAGTTCGAAGAGTTGCCGCAAGAACAACCAGACCGTAGCGAACATTTGCAAATCGATTATTATTAATGATTTAAATTTTAAATACTTTTGTGAACAGCGCTGTTAAGTTAATTAATTGACAAATTATTCTTGCTTATCTAACTCAAAGTCTTATCTTTTAAACGAACCTCGGGATTAACCAGATTTTTCAGACGCTGAGACTATTTTACTGATGTCACGCTACCGAAACTGAATAGTTAATCACGCGATAGCTTCTATTATTCATGAGTCCATCCTCGATTACGCCTCTCGCTTACGAGTCACCTCGATCTCCCGCTATCTACAATAATCGTGCGCGGGTCTAAGAAAATCAGGTCCTCTCGCGTGCGCCCTAGCCGAACGATCGATGCGCGAAAACGAGAAATTGCCGAAATTTCCCCCCCCCCCTCCATTGCCGGCGTTTTGAGACGTTCGCCTCGCGAGGCCCGAGATAATCTTACCGGCGCGTATCGACGATCGATCTAGATTATCGCTCGTCGAAAAAGTCTTCGCGGGAGCGAATCGTCGTCGGTCACGCACGAACGTAATCAGCGAGGCATGTCCTGCACGAATTTCCGGGCGAGCCCTCGTTTCTTATCCGTAATTCGTCTGGGAAGAATGGAGAATTTCGCTTGGCGCGCAGGTCTTGCATATATATATATACACCATCGCGTACATTCGCAATTCGTATTCCCTTCGAGCTTCGCGGCGATCAAAACGGTATTTGATTTTTTTTTTCCCCTAATTTAAACTATCATCCTCGCGCAAATCCACGCGCACGCGCACCACATTTATACAAGTCCATGACAATCCTCGATATGCTAGATTGCCATTAGTCGCCGCGAGTAGCGCAATCGTGGACTTTTACAACAGCAAAAAAATCGCTTTACGCAGAAAGGCAGTTTCGCGATCGACGTCGCTATAATAATGCCGCTTACAGCGAGGAGACGGCCGCCCGAACGGCACTGAGCTCGTCGAGCGAGCGCTTTCCGTGCTGAATTATGCCGCGCGCCCAAGACCAGCGACGGTATCGCGCGTGCGTGTAACTGCCCGCGTCGGTGGGACGCGAGCGCGCGCAATCCTACATAATATAATTACAAAGCAGGAGGGAGGCCGGGGTCGTCCCTCGTGCTTGCGTCGTACTGCCGTACTACGTGTATAATGCGAGGGGAAATTTATCGAGTTCCTTGTGCAGTTTCGAGGAGCGTCTATACATAAATACGCATTATACCGATTCACCGGCCATTTCCAGGGGGATCGGTCATATTTGCCGACGACCAAGTACAGTTTGATTTATAGCTGGGAGGCGAGGGGAGCTCGTTATCCTAATAATTACGATACGCTTGCGTTTTTCTTTTCTTCTGCTTTTTTGTTGTTGAAAATTTGGATTGATCGGACAGCCGTTCGAATATCCAATAATTCTCCATCATTCATACGCGTTGTCTTGCTTAATAGAACGCAAAAAAAAGAGAGAAAAAAAAGAATAGAAAACTTCCCACGGAAACCCCCCCCCACACCGCGGGATCCGATTCGAAATCAATTATCATGAAAACTTCGCGTCCGCGTGCGGGACATGAGTTCCGATCGGGAGGTGGAGGCGATTCCCTCCACCCCCCCCCCCGACCACCCGACGTATAGCCCGCGGAATAACCCGCCGCCGATTAATCGGGCAATTTCCTGCGTCTCAACGAGAGCACGCGAGCGCGACGGGGGAGGGGATTAGGAAGAGCTCCGAACCCCGCGCGCTAATCAGTTCGCGAATCGAGCGCGCGACGTGACGCGCCACGGAATAGGTTGAGTGTTGTGAAAAAAAAATCTCATTATCGGAAGAAGTTAATTGAGGCGAGGCGTTATCGTGGATTTGCATCGTTGTTGGTTGAATGTGATCGCAGAAAAAAAAAAGAAACAAAAATATCATCGATATAGAAGTTTTTTTTTCTTCTGTTCTTTCATTTCAAAACAGAGCTCCGATACCGATGCATAATTTAAACGGGCGCAACGGTCCGCCGTCTGTAGCACAACGTCGGCAACGAAGCCCCCGGGCAATAAAAGTAGACTGCTGCATAATTCGCCCGTTCGCGGGATTTGCTTTAAATTAGCTCCCGTTTGTTTCAGGCGTTAAGTCCCGCGTTAAATGCGTGTTTTATGGATAAGCGTTATTGCGAGTACAAATGAAGACGGGACTTTACGAGGCCGCTCGCAACGTCTATGTAACTAATGTCGATCGCATTATTAGTTTAACAAGCAATGAATTTCGACCGACGTTTGCGATTTAAAGTGCATCCTAGCGATGTGTCTACTTTAACATTACCTCATACTCGTATTGAAACGTGTAACGTAGTGGATTTTAGAAAAATAAATAGTAGTATGAATTGTCACTTAATTTTTGTTTCCTCTAGTTAAGATAACGTTGCGCTGGGAAACTGAAAAATTAAAATACGCAAGTAAAAATTCAATTAAATGCGATTTCTATTAAAATATAACAATATCAGTGAATTTTACACGTGTGGAAAAAACTGCCAATTAGATTATGCGAATTACAATTATTTTCGTCTTGTGGTCCTTCTCAAGATTCTCAAATTTTGCGTAATTATAAATTTTAGTAACCATTTTCGTTTTTTTATAGTACTGTAGGTTTTTTTCGGTTATACGTATGAAATTCTCAATAATAAGCCTTATACTTAGAGCTTTTCGTCAATCATCGAAAGATTTTTTACAATATAAAGATATTAAATACGTGCAAATATTTAAGATATTTATCGAAGAAATTTTAGGACTAGAATAAATAAGACAACATAGATATACAAGATAGTTAGAATAACGATTTAAGCGTATATGACCAAAGTATTTTGAATTTGTATATTATTCTTATATTTTGTATGTGTTCGGTATCATTTTTCTTATTTATATGAATAAAAGCTATGCGTTTCTCAGAATTATTTTCAGCATTAAGAATTTTTGGATCAGTCGAATTTATTGTATGGTACTTTTCTTTTTCGTACATGGCTAATTCTGATATAGTTTCATTATTGTGTTTTTTATCCCTTTTCTGTTCATTTTTTCGCAAATTTTGTTTTTTCGTCATGTTTTTCGGCCTATGCACACTTTACCGCGAGAATCACAATTGACTTTATAAACAATATTCTTTTTATTATGTTTTTCAACCGAACCAATCAACAGATCATCAAAAGAACAAAGTGTCCGAAGCCCAGATAAACGTTAAATAAGCAATATTTTCTCAATAGATTTTGTCTCGTGGCGCACGTTAAAGTCTGATAATCGTCGATTCACAAAATTCTAACGCGCGACATTAAATCGAAATATATAAATTTTAATTTCCACGCGCGATAATCGTCAATAACCAAAATCGTGCTCGTTCCTCTGGCTATCCGCGCGAGCGACCGAAACATTCGCCGACGATGACTTTCTGCGGCCGTCCGGCGATGCGCCGGGATAATATATGATTAATTGTATCATCGCATGCGATAACGAGACGAGGATTCCGAGAGGCCACGCATGCGGAAGGATTGTGGAGGGAGGGAGAGAGAGAGAGAGAGAGAGAGAGAGAGATATTGGCGAATCCGCAGCTGACCCGGAAGCACGTTGGAGGACGTGCGTGCAGGCATGCGTGCAAGCCCGCCGCGCCCTTCCCCCCAGCGAGCCCTTAGCTTGCATCTTCATTTGCTCGGAAAGGGCCGACCCTCGGGGCTCCCCGAGTGGCTCTCTCCCTCGCCCCTGCCCCCCCCCGCCCCCGGCGCGGCACCGTCCACTCACCCTCCCGCCCTCCATCACCCCAATTTCCCATCGGCGCTGGCCGCACGGCGATCCGTGGAAGACCAACGATGGGCGCGAGGAATTTCGTTTCTGATTTCCATACTTTGAGATATTAACCCCCCCAACGCGAGAGCGGGATGGAAGGGCTACTGCTCTCTTTTGCGCTGGCGACGCCGCTTGGGATTGAGTGTGAGAGTGCAGAGAGCGGATTTAATCCGGTCGAGCGTGCGGCAAGGCGAGGTTACGAATTTTAAGCGGCGAAATTCCAAAGCGATCGTCGAGTCGCTTAATCTGAGCAAATTAATTTGCCCCCCCCCAGGTTCTAGCCAAGTCCGCGGAACCTTTACCGCGATTATCATCCCTGAAATTGTCGCAGTTCCCAAGGCGGATGGGCGTTCCAAGAAGGGCATTCCGAACTCTCGGCACGACGACGGACCGAGGCTGAGGAATATGCGAAAATAATTCGCGGACGCCACGAAATCAACGATCGAGCCGCGGCGAGCACGCGGCTGCGGAACTCCCAGGGGTCGCGGGGCTCCCGCCCCGGAATATTTTCGCGTCTCCTTGTCGCCGCTGTCATTCGACGTTTTCATTAGCCTTGGACCGGCGGTTTGGCAGCGCTCGCACGTAATTTCCATGGACCAATTTTCGAAAGTGGTCCTGTGCCAAACCCTTAGTCCAAGCCCACCCCCCCCCACCTCGCGCCACGACGCGCCGCCCGCCCCCGGCGAACAAAGCGGATGTGACAAGAATCCCACGGCCGAAATTGAAAGCCCCCTCCTCGGAGAGAATCGCTCTCTGTTACGGCGGGTCGCTTAAAGAGCGCGAGACTTTAAGGTCGGAGGACAAAAATGCCAAGTGCAAAGGAGGATTCCCATTTTTTATTAATTCCACCCTCTCTCTCTCTCTCTCTCTCTCTCTCTCTCTCTCTCTCTCTCTCTCTCTATCGTTCCCGTTTGTGCCCGTATACGCGCCGGAAGCGTCGACGGTATTGCGCAAACATTTGATGGCATCCCAAAGCCGTAACATCTGCAAATATATATATATATATATATATATATATATATATATATATATATAAGAAGCGACGTTGTTCGCTTGTTTGTTTGCCTTGCGAGCGATAGAGGCGGGCCTCCGTTCCTCTAACCCGACCTCGTGCCTCCTCCACCAGCTTGAAATTAAGACGAGCAATTTTCCGTGCGCTCCCGGCCGGCCATCCTGCGGCGTTTATCGTAAGAGAATCGACCGTGTGCTATCGACGCTTATCATATTGCAAAAAATGCTAATGTGGCGTTCTTGTTTTATTGAGCATTACTGTAATTGAAATTCGAATTATCGACGAAAAAACTAACAAATGATCATTTTTTAGAGGTTTAAACGTCACTGGTATATTAAGAATTTCGCGGGAAATCGATGTAACTATTGATTATGTTCTAGAATGTAAAACTTTTCTTGTGAAAAGACATAATTCGATACAAAAGTTTTTGAATTCGAAAGAAAGTGTCCCGACGTTCGGAGACTTTCAAGCGATCTTTGAATATAACTTTTGAATCTCGTTTACGACTACCATTTTCGGAAGTTGGATAAATTAACAATGATCAAATAAAGTGCAAAGATCTGATTAGGAAAGTCAGTTAACAATGAAATTCTAGAATTCATTCTTTTATAGTCATTCTTGACTTCTATTCGAAAGTTTTACAATTGTATTCTGTAAACAATTATGTCGGATAAAGACAGTGAGAAAATTGAACCTAATTATTTGAATTACTGTAATTGAGCCATTTTAAAGGACGACCAAAACCAAGGGATCTACTAATTGTTTATCTACTTGGCTTTCCAATTCCCTTAATGCGTATAAAAGACACATCATACGAACGCTACACACAGTGCTGCCCCCTCTCCCCCTCTCTCTCTCTCTCTCTCTCTCTCTCTCTGTGTGTGTGTCTTTCTCACAAGTGTCTTCAGTCTCAACTTATTTTCATTGAAATCTTCACGATTTAACGTGAAACTTTCGCACTGCGACAGCATTCAAGAAAAATTGTAATTCATTGCGCTGCCACAAAATTGTACATCCGACAACGATACATCACCCTGTACACATTGAGCTCTCGATGAGGAAGACAGCAGTCCGTACTCGGCGATATCCCGATACCATTATCTCCGATCCCAGTCCCTGGTGGACTGGCCGCGCAGCGAAGACAGCGGAACTTGGAAGGTACGTTTCGAACCCACCGGAAATGGAAGGGATAGCGCCGTCTGCCCCGTGAAGGATAACTTCGCATTCAGGCGATTTAGCCGCGAGTTTTTTCAGCGCGCCGAGCTAATAATGCGCTCGCAGTAAATCATCGTTCGGCGATGGTGGGTGAGGGAGGGGAGGGGTAGGGGGGTTATTCCGGGCAGGACATTCCGCAGATGGATTTTTCATGCCGCGCGTCGTTAAATCCGCGACGCCCCGTGCGCGATCCTCCCCCCCCCCCGGCCCGTCGATGCTATCGATCCTCTCGTTAGTCCCGTGCGCGCGCTGGCGCCGTCAGTCGTAAAGCAGCGAGGAGAACGGCGAGGGGAAATTTACAGGAGATATCTTGAAAACCCAGTAGATCTTCCACGATATTCCAAAAATCAAGTCGGATTCGGTCAATATTGCCGTCACGGTTAACGCGGATGGATTAAACGTTGTCACAAACGAATGCCAGTGACAGTTTGTTCGTTAGCGACAGTTTTCAACATGCCATTACACGGATCATTTGCTCCAAAGCAATAATTCTCTCATACTAATTGTAACGGAGTTTTTGTAAATTCCGTTTAAGCTGCGGTAATTCAACGCTGTTTTAAAAAACAACGACGTCCATCGACATGCAAAGCGTTATTTCAATTACAACTTCGTCAACAAGCCGAGCTTCATTCGGCTCGATCGACTCTGACCGGACAAGCCCTTATCGTCTCATTTAGTCGCTCATCGATATGACGCGAATTCAATCATAAAATCACAATGCCCCTGCGGAAACTTATTCAAACGCCCCGCTCGTTTGCGAATAAGAATAGAATAATATTCAATTCCTTCGTTCGTCTCTGTGCCGCCTCTAAACTTTCGTATTATGCAAATAACGCCGAATAGTCGGGAATGGCAATAGTCTTCCGTCGCAGAGAGAGAGAGAGAGAGAGAGAGACTACCCACAATAGGTCGACCGCACCGTAGACGTCGTAAAGCCCGAGATCTGATCCCTGCCCATCCGCTTACGATTCTCCCTCTCCCCTCTCTCAAACACACGCTTTCATACACACGCACGCACACTCTTTCCACCAGACCGGAATACGGGTGGGTCGCGCGCCCTCGTGTCGACGGCAAATGTCCGAAACGGCCGCCGCCGCCGGCGCGCGAGACGAGCGAAATAAATCGGACGACCTCTCTCTCTCTCTCTCTCTCTCTCTGCCGGCGGACTATTGTTGTGCGTCCTGCGCTACGCGTTGGGAAGGACGGGGGGGGGGCGGGCGAGGATGCAGTTCCACTCTGCGCAGCGCACGTTTCGCGGCCGGTTTTACGACCCGAGCGACACCGCGTACGGCGCGCGTGCGGTCCGGGAAAAAGCGCCGGGATCGTTTCAGTTTCGAAGATAGTCCCAGTTCGTGCTTGGTCGGCGGAGGGGAACGAAATTGCGTTTAATTCGCTGCAGTGGGCTTTCTTCTGCATAATGCATCATAAATCCACGATAATTTAAATTAATTTCTCAAATTGTTATTTATAGTTAAAATATTTCGTGCTCGAATTTCGTATTCTGCTGCTCTCGCTTAGAAAGTTGTAGCGAAGGGAAAAGAGCACTGAATCGTTCTTTTTTAATAAAATTATCCTTTACTTTCAGTTAATATCATTTGTTCTTATTAACAGTGATATCACGAATCTCTAATTTAGATTTTCATTTCCATCTTACATTATATTCAAACCTTTGTCGTTTTAAACTTTTGGTGGAATAGAGTTACGGTTGGGTTTTCTATTAAAATAGAACGCGAAATTTCGAATGGCGAAAAGTTTCAAATAGATCCGAGCGATTTAAATACTGGCCTTTAATTAAATGTAATATTGTTCAAAGCGATATTTTTGTCTTCGCTCAATTGCGCGCATGTAATTTAAATTAAATCATTTTTTTTTAATTCCATGGCATTACCAAAATGTTATTAAAATTGAAATTCAAAATGATTTATAGTGATACTACGATAGACTGCCAACAATTTTTCATCAATTTCCCTTCGTACAAACAGAAAGTTTTCTACTCTCTCGAATTTAAGATCGGAGAGTTTCCGAATAAAATTCGCAAACACGATTAGTTAGTCTATTTAAAAGCAATAATTCTATAAATTACAACTGACTTAGCAAACTTAGCGCCACCTAAATCCTCCGAGGACAGCCTCTCTACGTCTTAATCCGATCGGTAAACAAATCATTCTTGCCCCCCCCTCCCGCCCCGAAAAAACTTCAAGTTTCTTAAAGAGCAAACAGCACCTTGAATCATCCCCCCTCCTCCTCCCGCTAAGCTTTCCATTTTCTACTTGGAACAACCCACTCTCCTCCGTCGGACTCTTGATAATTTTCGGTGGGTAAATTAGTCGTGCGCACTCGCGACTATATATATATATATATATATATATATATCAGCCCTGAAGACGTACAGCGCGCCCGAGATCCGCGGGATGTAGCGGCGAGGACGGGGGGGGGGCGAGCCACGCAGCCTGCATAATTCATTTTCCACGAGGGCCGCCCGCCCGAGTCGCCGATCGCGTTCGGTCGCCTCCGTATTTCGTCGCCGTGGCGCGCTCGCGAGCAATTCTGAACCTCCCCCTCCGCCCCTGATTTATGGACGCAGCTGGCTGACAAATGCCGCTCCTCTTGTTTTCAATTTTTAGCCCGGAGCCCCGGAGCCGCGGACTTGGAGCTGCCGCGCCCGAGGGACCGGGGCTATTTGTTCTCTGCCCCCCCCCCCGACTGCTTCGGCATTCGTCGCGATAACTGGCGAGCGCCCGGAACTTAAACGCGGGGCGCGCGAATTTACGATCGACGAAGCTCGCGCCGAAGTGCGTGGTTCGTTCGAAGTAGAGCGCGCAATGCGCCTTCCCCCCCTACGATCGTAGGAATATTCGCAATTTTTTCACGAATTCGGATGGTGGCTGACTATTGAACTAGTGCGACTACTGTACTATTTGCAGAAGTCACTTCTCCGTAAATATATATGTGCACACACAGTTTTTATAGTTAATTTTAACAGTATAATAGGAATTTATGCGAATAGACGTTTAAGTAAATATTTTATTATTTATATGAACGAGGAATATATAAGAAATCTAATTGGCATTATAACGTTAGCCACAGTATGGCGAAGCGTAAATAACAATCTAAATGACAAGCTGAACAAATAGATTTATAATTAATAAATAATTAATGAAATTAATAAAACTATATGTTTTTAAGATAATTTTTTGATTGTAATCTTAAAACTTTTTTGTGATCTCAAAAGTTCGATTGGTTAAACTTGCTTTTTACTACGATATATTCAATAATAAAATTATTCGATATTTTTATAAATATATCTATATACATAAAGATACATGGTATTCTCTATCATACATAAATTGTTTTCAGCTCTGCCCTTTTACGTAATATTCTACACAAAATCTAATATTTTACATAAAATTTATTCTAATATTCTTTTATATTTGAAAATTGCAAAAGTTAATTACATTTCATTTGTTGGAATAGGGTTGAAGATATCTAAAACTTGAACGGTCAAAACTTTTTAGTACATTTGAAATTGCTCATTCTAGATATCTCTTGAAACGCAGTTCTCCTTACATAAGTCCTAAGCGAATCCGAAGTATACTTTCTCCAGTATTCTTATGGTATTATTAAGAAATCGAGGTCTTAGAAAACGTTATTTATCTTGCGATGTAATGGGCAATAGTTTTAATCCAACTTCTGCTCGACTCTTATCTGCTACCCACATTTCGGGCACCAACGCTGAAAATAGAATTTCGCTCGCTCGTTACTTTCATCTTGGGACCTGACGAACTCTCGCCCATACCGGGAGTAACGAAGTATATCGATCGATCCGCGCACGAAGGCTACGTTAGAACGTCCAGATCGATCCGAATCCTCAATTACCAAATAAGCGCAGGGGGCGGCCCTCGTGTCGAAGCGTCGTAATTTTTCCGTTCGCAATTTTTCATTACAAAAACGAGAGCGAACTGGAGCGATGGAGATAAAACGGGATATCCGTTAAGCGAGGGAAAACTTCGATAATTATCCCGACCACCCGGTGAATCTCGATCGAGGCGCCGCAACGGCCGGCAAGCGCGCGTCCGCGGTCGGCTCGCGATCGGCCCTTGGAGTTTCGCTTATTCGCCGCAAATTGCCTCTTCGGATTAGCTCGACCGCTCGGCACGGGGCGCAGGAGAGCCGCCGCCGCCGCCGCCGTCGCCGCGCGCAATTTGTCGGGAAATGAGCGGGAATTGCGAATCTCGCGCAGCGCCCCCTCTCGCCCGGGGGTCCCCGCCGGCGGAATTGATTTAAATCCGCGTAAACGAATTTCGCGCGGCGTCCGATTAACGCTAGACGCGCCGGGGGAACGTTTTTTTTTTTTTTTTTTTTTTTTTTATTGTTTCGCGACAAGCAGCGTTTCGGCCAGCGTTAGCGTATCGCGCGAGACGGGAATTCGTTTTAGGGTGGGCGCGACGGGTGACGGATTATTTTCGATCGAGCGGCGTTTTAACATTTTTCCGGTTCTCGAAAAATTCATTATGCTACATATCGTAAAGAGTCGTGGAATTTCCGGCAAAAAGCGGCGAAAAGTAAGAAGTAAGAGATGTAAGTATTTATACTGATATTTTGACGTATTTTTCTAGTCTTAAGAACTGACGATAATAATTAATACATTAACAAAAAATGAAGCAATCAATTGCAAAGATATCAGTAGTCGAAAATTTCGAACGCATAGGACGATGCTAAGTATGGCACAAATGTCTTTTTAAGAAGTTTTTATTTAGGCCTCAATAATATTCAAAAGTAGTATATAATTAAAAGCTATAAAAATATTCATTTACTACATATTATACATGCTAAATAGTCCTTTGACTTGAGGCCTACGATGGCTCGATCGCTAGATCGAAGGACTAGTAACTCGGTGATCCGAGTTCAAATCCCGGTCTCGGCCGATTGACACAGGCACCGCTATAATAATTTGTACGTGCTTTGCTTACGAACACATCGTAGACCTTCGTCGCTGATTAGCACCGGCATTTGGAAGCATAAATAGAGCGACGTTAAATAACATAAAAAAAGAGTCCTTTTACTTTGGCATATTGGCTAACGAGCTTAATTTTCCGACAATAATAGAAGAGCACTGCTTTCAAAAGTGCCCGCGGAAAAAATTCGTTTGACTCGATGTCCCGCGCGCGGGCCATCGAGCAGCCTCCCACGGTCTCGGCGAGTAAAGTCCGCCGTTTAACGATAGCGAAACGTAACACACTACTTTTATCGAGAACAGGGAACCGCTGCGCTTTTGCCACAACGTATAGCAACAGTCTCAAAAGCGCGATATAGCTCCATTGCAGCGTGTATTGGCGATCAATGGGATTGAAAAATCAAATCGATCGACGCCCGAGTGCTGTCGAGGCCATTCCCGGAAGAGTGGCGCAAATTTCGATGGCGGGGGCAGAGCGCGCGACTCGAGAATTTCAGCGCGGACTGTTTTTAGAGACGTTATCGTTAGAAATTAAATTTAGCACTATAAATTCTTTCTAGCATTGTTGGCGTTCGAATTCCGTCATTATTATAAAACGAGAGTTTACAACGTATTTCGTCGTTTTCCCATTACGCGAAGGGTCTGTAAGTCTAAAAAGATGTCACCTCATTCGATTTTATTCGCTGAATATTTGTTCGCCCTTGACTTTTGCCGCGTGAAAATAAAAAACGACCTCTTAAGAGAGAAGGAAAATACTGCGCCTACCTGAGAGGCTTTTCTGCCATTTCTGTAAATTCGTTTCAATTCAATCGCCATGCGAACGTCAACGTTGCGCTCTTTATCTTTATCGCGAGCCGTATCAATTAAATGGATAAGCAAACTATCGTCTTCAACTTTCAACGGTATATTACGCGGACAGAGCCGAGCCGATGTATTCGTATTGAAATCTCCCACATTATACTACCAATCGGCTTTTTCAAAAAAAAAACAAAAAAAAAAACAAAAAAAAAAGTCGGGAAATAGTGCACCGCGAGCACTGTCCAGGGGTCTCCTAAAGGCCAAGCCCGTTCGAAGAAAGCGTGAAGGAGAAAAAAGACCGAATAAGCCGATTTACGTGCGCGAAAGACGCGGATCCTCCGCCCCCCCCCCCCCCACCGTCGCCCAAGCAATTTCTTCGGTGAGCTCATCGGCGAGCCTGGTTCTAATATACTTACGCGCCGTGCGCCCGTGTCCGTTCCCCTTCCGTGGCAATAAATCCAGCGAACTCGCGCTAATTCGCGGAACAACGGGACGTTACGAGCGCTTCGCGGCTCGCGCAGACTTGGCCGGCTTTGGCGCTTTTGGGCCTCGTGACCTGAGCCTCGTGACCGCGCCGAAAAGTTTACGAATTTCATTGGCAAAGTAACGTAGAGAGTCGGCAGAGAAGCTCGCGAGGGGGGGGGGAGGGCGAAGGAGGCGACCTCACGCGGGGGGAGGGGGGGGCGACTCGATGGAAGCACTTCGGATAACGCCGAGGCAATCGAGTTACGGGACGTAAGAAAATAGCCGGGGCGTCGGTGGAAGGCAGGGCCGGCGGCGCGAGTCGCGCCGCGGTGCCCCGGTACACTTCGGTGCACGGTAAAAATACAACTGTGCTTCGAGTGGCTCGAGGCCGTGGAACGAGGCCGGCTTTTTAATTCCCCCCCCCTCGCGCCCTCCTTCTATTGAACGGCAACGTCTTCAGCCCCGATACATATATTTCTGAAAAGCCTTTATAAAATTCATCCGGTTGGCGAAATACTACCAGCGAGTGTATATATATATATATATATATATATATCTACGTCGTCTACCCTCTCCCACCCCACCCCACCACCCGCCGCTCCCTTATCATGCCCTCTTAGTCACACCTTGCTTCCATCTCGATTGAATTCGTTCGTGTGTACGAGCGGGAAATTGAAAGAGGCGCGCGCGTGACTGTCGCGACTCCTCTTTTGTAACGGAACGAGAGGAGAGAATTTGACTTTGCACTCTTGGGCCGATAGCGCGTGTATCTGAAAAGTGCGAGGACGGAGAGAAAGGGGAATAAGAACGAAAGAGGAGCGAGTGAGAATATTTTTTTCTTTCTTTTCTTTTTTTTTTTTGTTTTTTCGACGACCTAGGGCGATTACTCTGGCGGAGGAGAAGAGTGAGACGGGGACGTAGCGGTATGGGAAAACGTGTAGTCGACGATACGGCAGGAATGCTCGAGGGTCGAGCCAGTCGCCACGGGGAATCCGAGATTATGCCGATCCACGGTGCATCCATGTCAAAATTTGCGCGTAGACCGTGAAGGTAGTTGGCTTATCTAATAGCGTTCTTGACCGTAGAAACTATCCTCGTAAATTTATGAAACTCGGACTAAAAGCTTGCGACTAATGAAGAGGGAAAGAAAAAAAAATGCGGCGGAACAACGAGATATCACTAATTTTATTGACAAAATTTCGAGTTGACTCGGCTAAGGTTAGTGTTATGAGACAATGGAATCCATTAGTATAAAAAAAATATAAAAAAAAAACAAAAAACAATTAAAAAAACGATTTTTTCCTATGCATTTTTCATCTATCTGCATTTCAAATCTATATCAACACGATTATAAATATTAGAAAATTGTAACGATTTATATCCATTTTTTAACTGTAAAATAAGATAATATTTAAAAAATTGCATTGACTTAAATGAGGCAATTTTTTTTTTTAAAAAATATCTTCGTCAATACCTATACTCATACGGAACGCCCTATATTTTTATCCAGTAAAGTAGAAACGTAGAAACAGAGTAAAAAATATTACTTGATTAGCTGGCGTTTTTATTGCATATATATATATATATATATATATATATATATATATATCCTCGTCGGATAGATTCGGATTTAAACTACTTCTGGAAAGAAAGACTGGTACAGTGTAAATAACTCTCTCGTAAAAAAACAAACGAAAAAACCTCTTACATAAATTATCTATTCAAATTTCTTTTATTGCAAATTAAAATGAAATGTGAAAATGTTAAATGTGGAATTCAAAATCATATGAAATCAAAGAGGAAAATATATACACATATTTATCGATATATATATATATATATATATATATATATATATATATATATATATCCTAAATCTATATCCTTATTCACCAACACGGTGGTGACTCTTTAATTTTACTCATCACTGGTGCACTATTTCTAAATGATTTAATAAGGAATTTCTTAAAAACCGTCTGCATTGACACTGTATTCTCAACAAAAGACTTTATCTACATGATTCCATGAGCAAGCCAAAAAAGAAGAAGAAAAAAATGTTTATCCCCGGTAATGTCACCCGACAAAATCCACGAAAACGTGCCATATCTTACAACGCTTCAAAAAAAAAGAAAAAAAAAAGAAAACAAAAAAAAAACAAAAAAAAAAACAAAAAGAAACCTCATCCGCTAGAGTGCGAAGAGAGGAGAAAAAACTCTCTCGCAATCCAGTCGCTACGAAGCTCCCCGCGAGCGAGAACCCCGTCGCGAGCTGCCGTCGCATTAGCGGCCGACCACCCCCGGCTGAGCATCCTCGACACCCCCCCCCCCCATTATTGCGCGAGCCGAGCGACGCCCCATCTCCCGGCCCGGGGTCGGGGCGAGAACCGGATACGGGGCTCGTCGCGAGGCCGCGAAAATCCTCGAGGCAGCGAAGACGTCGCGGGGACGAGGGCGAGACAAAGACCCGGGGAGCGGGGGGAGGGGGGGGGCGAAACGGTCGTACGCAAGGCCCGCCGGAGATTGGGCGGGTGGTTGGGCGGTACGGGGGTAGATTTGAGAGCGCGATACCGAGAGGCTTCGTTGTAAAGGGCTGCTTGCGCGCAAAACGCGGCTTTTAACGCACGCGCGGAAATATATCGGGGCTTTTCGCAATGCGAGCAGGGCTGGATTATTATTTTTTTGTTTGTTTGTTTCTTTTTCTTTCGAGTAAACGTCTTGAAAAATTTGCAAGATGTGATTGTGCAAGGGGTCAGTCTGTCATAGTTTTGTCATGCTGTCGATTGTTTAATTATAATGAATTTACGCTCGTAGCCGTTGCTTCGGATATTTTCTAATAAGACGTTTCTAAAGCGTCACGCTTCTTTGTCAGTACCTTCTACTTAGGGACGTTGTCGTCGAAAACTCCTAGCTGCATCGGCGAGCGAAAGAACGAACGAGAACAACAACAAAAAAAAAAAAAAAACAAAAAAAAAAGAAAGAGAAAAAAGCCGAAGCGAAGTCGCAAAAGTCGATACGACGACGAGAAGGATGAGGAGTTCAGCGATGGGGAAGCGCGCGAATCTGCGGCTACCGGCTGAGGGGGGGGGGGGGTGGTGACGAATGTAATTGGAGAGAAAAGAAAATCAGGAAGACAATCAGCTTACCGAGCAATGGACGATAATGGCGCGAGGCGCAACGGAACGCGGCGGCCAATTCCCGAGAACTCGGCCGGTCCGATAATACGGGATTTATCGGGGACGAAACAATCGGCCCCCTCGCCCTCCTATCCACGCCCCACCGGCTAAGATTCAATACTGTCGCCGAGATTCGCATTGCGGGATTTTTTTCTCACTGTCTTCCCCCCCCCCTCCCCCACCCATCCTTGCCATCCCCGCAACCGCGTTATTTTTCAGCACTTCAGCCTGCTTTGTTTCATCGGCGCTGCGGAATGGCTTACTTCTTACTTGCTTCGTGCGACTGTTTTCTGCCTCTTGCAGCCCCCCTTTCTTTCTCTCTCTCTCTCTCTCTCTGCCTCTCCAGCACGATGGCCGATTCATTTAAAGTAGCCACCTCAACTCGATACGCTCTCGAGATAAGGAATTGTTCTCCGTTCTCCGAGCCGTTTTTTCAAATTTTATTAAGCGCGGAAAAATGACGACTTACGAGCTCTCGGAGATAAGCGCCGCGCCATTTGTTTAGTTTCGCCACTCTATTTAACGCCCCTGGCCCGAATATGGGCGCGACGTTTTTTCCTCCTCCTCCCCTTTTTCGCCTTCCTCTTTTTTCGCGGGACAGACTTTCGGGCCAAATGCTTTTTAAAAGCGTCGTCCCGAAAAAGCTCGGGCTGCGAAGATCCAGAGGGAGAAAAAGTTTCGCTCCCCGCTCCCATTATCCGAGACGAAGAAAAAAGTTTTTTCTTTTTTTGTTTTTTTTTTGTTTTTTTTTTTTTCGTAACTTTCGTGGCCTCTTTTGGACGATTTTCCGCGTACGTTTCATACGAACGCGTAGGCGCGTAATGCGCGATTTACAACTACTACGGTAAGTGTACACATATAGGCATCGAGAGAGAACGCTCCCTCCGTCCATTCCAAATAAATGTCACTTAAATATGCACGTTCTGCTGTGAAATTGTTTCGTAGATCTCATTATAATGTTTCTACTTGGAAAATGTTAAATTGCACGAAATATATTCCGGGAAAAAGATTATTGAAAAAGCTACATCATTTATTAAGTACGTGATTTAAAAAATTCATCGTGGCCAATTTCGAAATTTGAAAGAACAGTGAAGTTTTAAAAATTATTAAATTCATCTCCCCCCTCTTCTAACACAAAATGAGCAGCTACGTTGCACACGTTCCTTTTCTATCTCTATTTGCCAAAACAAAAAAAAAAAAAAACAACGCTAAATCGACGACGCGCGCACAATATCCAAAACGTCGGTCGGCCGAATCGCGCTCCAGCGCGCCCCAACCCTCTGTCAACCTTACTTCTCTCTCTCTCTCTCTCTCTCTCTCTCTCTCTCTCTCTCTCTCCCTTTATGGCCCCGCACGCGCGTACGCGCAACGACGCGAGACACCGCGGCCCCGACGCCGAATTTTCACGGCTGCAGTCAGCGCAGCCGCCGGGGAATCTACCCGCGCCGCCGGCGCAAAAGGCGGAATTTTAAATTTGCCCGAGAGAGCGCGCGGCTCGTATATACTGGTTTTGCATCTGAATGCGGGATGGGCGGGGGGTGGGGA
The DNA here is from genome assembly GCA_018907035.1 of Sycobia sp. Sy_11. Classification (NCBI taxonomy): domain Eukaryota; kingdom Metazoa; phylum Arthropoda; class Insecta; order Hymenoptera; family Epichrysomallidae; genus Sycobia; species Sycobia sp. Sy_11. Next base: position 1,094,440 of record JACCIC010000075.1, read on the forward strand.
TCGGGGAAGAGACCGGTTGGATTTTTTTTCATTTTCTTTTTTTTTTTTTGTTGCTTTTTTTCGACAAAACCCTTTAAACGTTTGTAGTCGCCCGAAAGAAATTGGGAGTGGAGGACGAGGTCTTTCATTTGGATGAAATTAATTACCGGATTTTTTCCCTTTTAAATGAGGCAGGAACAATACGAAATAAACAATGTCAGCATCTTTTTGTGAGATTATGGATTTTTACATTTTTAAATTTATAATAAAATGTCATAAATGCATTGGAATTTTCATGGAAATTTATTAAATTTTTAAAATAAATCTATAATTTGTGAAATACGAAAAATTGGACATTTATGATGCCCATAGTTTTTACTATTTATTTCAATTAAATTGAAGAAGACGATGTAACCGAATAATATACTACGTGAAATATAGAGATAAAACTGTTAAATTTTTTGAATAGATGTGATTTTTATTCACAACTTTCATTAGTAAATAACATTTTTCTAAGCAGCGTAATTTAGATTTGTTGTAATTTTCAGGAAACATAACTTCATTCGCACTCAGCCTGAAAATTGAAGAATGGCGTTTAGCCTTTGTTTAAATAAAAGTCAATGAAAAAAAAAAAAAAGATCGATATGTATTATTCTACGTTCGAGCAGGAAAATGTTTAGTTCTTCCTCTATTCTTATTGTCCCAGAATAAGAGAAATTTATTTAGAATAATAATAACTAGTTTCTATTTGTAAAAATTAAATCAGCATGGCTCATCGACAGACTTCGAATATCGTTTTTTTTTTCGATAAAATCGAGAGGTAAAACTATTTTTCTACCGTCTTCGCGTAATTATTCCCAAAAATACGAAACAGTAAATTTCATCGTGACTATTTAACACCTCGAGAGGACAGTTTTTGCCAACTTATTATATATACAAATCGTCCAAGATAAACTGTTTTCAGGCTCAATTCGTCATCGTGAAATCTGAAAAACCATGCGAATCCCATGATCGGGAGGGTTCGATCAATCAAATTCGTCCCAAATTACGCGCAAAAAGATGAGAAATTTTGCCGATTTACTTCATTTTTTTTTTTACCTCGTCGCGCGCGTTCGGCCGAGATCCGCGGATCGATGCAAAGCAGCCCGCCGAAGAGGTCTACGCGTGCGATAACTTCTCGCCGTAAGCGACGACACCCTGACTGCGGACGAGCGGTTACGCCGGGTGAACGACGCCCGGCGCGCTGCCATTACAGCCGAAACGATACGAGCTTGAACGCGGAAATTTGATTGTCCAACTTTGATGGGGGAGGGGAGGGGAGGGAAAGGGGGGTTAGGTCGGCGAGAGATGCGATACAGTTCTTGGGTTACATATATATATATATATATATATATATATATATATGTATATCACTGCGACTCCGTTCGGTACAAATTTGTATAAATAGCAGTTACGACTTTCGGTCCGTTCCCCCCAGGGGGCGCGGCTCGGGCGTCGTCGCGCGCGAGTGGGGGAGGGGCGGACTGTACCGAAGGCTATGCAAAATATTATGCCGGGGGAGTTCGGCGAAAATCAGTGGGATGGGTTGAAAAAAAAAATGTAGAGGATCCTCGGGGCGAAAGCCCGTTGGAAAATGCTAAAAAGTTGAATTATGTTTCGGTGAGTCGAATTTTCTTCCTTTTTTTTTCTCTACTTTTTCTTTTTTCGTCGGAAAAATCCGAGGACCGACAAGTTTTATCACGCTGCCTCGCTCTCTAATCGAATAGTACTTTTTTCCCCCCCGTCCGAGTCGTACTAACACAAAAAAGTGGGGAGGGGGGAGAACCCTTTCATTCAAGGACACCACCTCCATTCGTTCCGAACGGTATTCGCGGAAAATTTTATTCAAATTTAAAACAGCCTCATAAATAAGGATGTAAATTTATTGCACCGAGGTACGTCCGGAATATTTCGTAATTTGTCTTATTAATTGCTTTGGCAAACCATATATTAAAGCTTGCCAAAACTCTTTGCTTTGCCGCTGTGCTCGTATACGTAGTATATGTTTTTTTCTTCTCTTAATGTCAGGGACGTTGGTTTCGCGATAGTTCTTAACTCTCCATCTCTGTAGTATCGGGCAGTGTGATGCACGTTCTAACCACAAATATCGTAGCTGCAGTGGCTGAACGAATAATAATAAATAACCTCGACACAGTTGATGTTGCGAGAGCAACGTTCTTTCATATATTTCCGTATAATATTCGAGAAGAAGATGAGGAAGTTGATAAAATTGCGTCTTGATTAAAAATGAAAAATCCAAAGGTACGACAGATTTCGCCATTAATAAGTACTTAAACAATAGTTTCTCAAAACAATGCTTTTCAATTACTTTAATAATTACGAATTTGGCGAATATTTGTCGGATTTAGAGCAATTCAACGCGCGACAATGGACTCGTGGAATGTTCTACGCGGAAAAATCTCCATTAGCGGTATAATTTGTATCCATTTCTAATAACGTAATTATCAGAAGTAATGAAGCGTTAGACCGGTATTTCGCTCGAACACGACGAAATAAATCGATGTGGAAAATTTTTATTCCTTTACAGGCAACAGCTCCGCGGAAATATTTTTCTCATTTACCTAATAAATTACAATTCAAAGTGATCGTCGGAGCCGGGACAATGTGTTTCTTTCCGCATCGCTTGGAACGACTCGTCGCGAGGACAACTAAAATCCACCGACTTAACAGCCACAAGCCACCTCCCCGTCCCCCCCCCCCACTGTACAGAATTGATAATTCTCAAGAAAAGACGTCGCTCGGCCGCCGTTCGCTCCGTTATCCCTCGCACGCCCCGCTGCTCCGCGCACAAAGAGAAATCCATTCGCGCGCGCCTCCATTCGATAGCCTGGCGCGGCCCTCGCCACGCGCGCGTCTTAAGCCCCCGCGCCCTCGGCGGGGGCGGCTCCTTTGCGAACGGGCGGCGAGGAAGTGCCCTGTCCCTCTCCCCCCTCCCCCCCCGCGGCCTGAAAGTCTCAGCGGGACGGGCGAGGGCAGTGCAGAATTTACGGCGGGCCGTACGGATTTGCTCGGCTCGCCGCGGGCGCCCCTTCAAGGAAATATTCGCGGCCGCGTGACTTACCGACGGTGGCGGCGGCCAGCCTCCCCGTTCATAGCGGACGCATCGACGCGCGTTTCGCGGACGGTCTATCGGCGTAGATTAGAAATTCTATGGGCCGTAAATTTCGGCGGGGCGGGGGCGGCGGCGGCGCCAGCGGCTTTGTCGGGCTTTATGCCGGGAAGAATGGGAGCGAGGGCATAGGAGCGCGAGATAATAAAGTGCGACGTGCATAAAAAATGCTTTCGCATCTATCGGATGATTTATTGTTTGAATAATCAGCGGCGACGATCGAAAGTAGAAGCAATACTGCTCGGACGAAGTATAAGTAAGAGATTGTGGGGTTTTAATTCTTTTTTTTTTCCCCCATCTGCTCATTGTGCATTCTACTATAGTTCTTTCACAAAGTGTATTTGTTGTCATCGAACGTGCGTGAAAGGTCTTTTTTTGAAGAACTATTCTTAATTTTCTTTGCTTTTATTGCATGATGTAAGCATTCATGTACTTTAAAACTGATTAATTACGATTACATAGTCCTGAAAGGCATGTGTTATACGTTAAAAATTAGCCAGGTAGTTTTACTAGTATAATAGTTGGTAATATAGTCAAATTGGTGGAATCTTGTTTTATTATTGAAATGTAGAACTGCCAAAAATACTTATAATTGTTGATTTAAATTTTAATAAAATTATAGTAATTCAATCAAAAAAAATTTCAATCATCAGAGGATGACGTTTTTCCGCATGATTTACACCTTAAAACTATCTAGTACGCGTATACGTGAAAATCAAAATAGAAATCTAATCTATTTTGAGAGAATAACATGAAAAACTTAAAGTAAAAATTACGATAAAAATGTAGGGTATAAAGATACTTGATTGGCGCATTATACGTTACAAGCGAATTTTGGAAATTTTCCGAATACGGGAAAAAGTTTCCTTACCGTGATAATTGACAATTTCGAGTACAAAAATATACGGGCTCGCCTCCCTCCGTTCGCCTCGCCTACCCCTCGTTCAATGCGGCGTTTCAAAACAGCGCTTGCATCGACAATACCTTCGCGCAAGCCCTTCATCCCCTGTATAAAGAGAAATCCCGGAAAGCTTAGCCGGAGTGGGAGGGCCTTTGTTATGGGGCGCGCTTCCTCCCCCCCCCCCCCATCGCCGTACGCTCTACTCGCGCTCGACGTTGACGGTCCACTCGGATCGTATTCTCTCGCGACTACGACCCCCTCCCACTCCTCCGAACCTCCTCCAGAAGGTATTACAGTCAAGTTGTTTTTTCGGCGCTGAACGCTTTATGCAAGCGGTAAGTTCTCTCCGCTCCCCGCGAGCCGCCTTTGTTTTCCCCTCTTCGCCCCTTCCTCCGTTCCCGCGGAAGTTTCCCGACAATAGCGCTCTCTCGTTTTTAGCGTCTTCCGCGCCGCGAAAAACGGGGGTCCCGTACACCCCCCCCCTCCCCCAATATCCCCAGCCCACACCACTTGACAACGGGTCGACGAGTGGCGCCAAGGTGGCTCCCGCCCGGCCTATGGTGATAATTAGCGTAGCGGCCCCCGGGGGGTGGGGGGGGGCGAAACAAGCACCGCCACGAACGTGACGGCACGAGGACGACGACGACGAGTTCGCGCGCTCGTTCGGCCAAAAAGAGCCGCGGCTGCCGGGTGGTAAATAGGAGAAAATGAAGAAAAAAAAAACTAAAAAGAAAGAAAAAGAAAAGAAAGAAAGGGAGGGGGGGAAAAACAAGCAACAACAGAGGCCAGAGAGTAGACGAGCGCCGCCGGCGGCTGAAAAGCCGATAAGAGCGCGCGGGGCGCGAGTCGCGCATTGTTCGCCCCCTCCCCGCGTGCCGCTCGGTGTCCTTGCCGCCCACTTGAGCTCGTTAACGGCGGAGGGCCGCCGTCGCCGACGGTGCGTAGGGGGGAATAACGAGGTCCCGCGTAGTCGCGCGCTCTCGTCGAGCCGCCCGTCGCGCGGTAGACGAGACACACTGCGCGCGCGGGGAAAATGGGCGAAAATGATAAAAATGGCGAGAGAGCGCGGGGGGGGGAGGAGAGAGAGAGAGAGAGAGGGAAATGAAACTCGGTGAATGGGAGAGTAGAGAGGATCGCGGCGCTGATGGGGGGAGAGGGAGTTCCCGAGATATAATGGAAGGAGGCACGTTGCGCTTCATTTGCCGGAGTGGAAGCGGAGGAAATGGAGGAGGGGGTAATGGAGATGGGGAGGACGATCGGGAATTATGATTTGGCCTCATCTTTCAAAATAAATGGGGGAGGGGGAGGTGATGGGTGGGCGTGATACAAAGAGAGACCAAATGGAATTTTCGTTTCTTCTCCGCCTACTGCTCGGGGCTTCTCCTTTTTCAACTTCAATTATCTACTTTTGACGTCTGTTCACTTTGTTGATTATCGCACGGTCCCGCTTGTCGAGACACATAAAAAAAATGTGACGAAGAAATCAACTCTTATAAAAACGTCCGAATAGTAAAACGAATTCGAACGAATCATGGCGAATGTCTGTTAAATATATTCAAATCGAATTTTTGCGGTATCTTTCTCGCATTTTATAGAAACCAAAAATTTTGTACGATAAATTTTTTAAATGCCTACTTACAGAAATATAAGAAAAAAACTAGTTTTTTTTAAAATACCCGAAATCTATCATTTCTACTCTTTTATTATAAAACATAAAATTTTTTTATTTTTTTATCAAATACCTTGTGTGAATTTACAGTAGTTCGCCCAATTTTAGGACAGAAAATAAGAGATTCTCATAAATCTAGTTCTGTACAAAATACATGAAAATGCTTAGGTAGTAAAGTAGGGAGATGGATTGTCTTTAAACTTAACTTTACAATTCCTGAAAATTAACAAAAAAGTTTTTGTTAAATTTTGCTTGGAGCAAAACGCCTTGTACAAGTCTCAACGCTCAGTGCAAGTCCCATCCCTTCCCATTTTCATAATAATATCAGCATCAGGCAATCTTTCTAAAGTATTCATTTAATATCTTAGGACTTTGATGAGCCTCCGATCCGCGCAATTGATAACGGACAAATAGCAGAACGAAAAAAAAAAGAGTGTTTCTTTTCCAGACTTCTCATTGTTCTCCTCGTTCGGTTGTAACGTCAGAACGTGAGACATCCACTTTTTTTCCGATCCCTCAATCAATATAAAACAGCGCGATTGCCATTACTCGAAAAAGTGTATTCAAAAGAAAATGTGCCCCCCCGATACCTCGGCGGCGGCGCACATTTTTTTTCCTTTTTCCGAGGCAGGGCTTGCAAATATCGGGACGATAATGTAAGAAGCTTTTCAGGACGAGGCACCGAAAAATATTACTTTTTTCCCCCGGAACGAACGTCATTTTCCAGATGGGTTTCTCTCTCCCCTTTGCAAATCCACTCTACCGAATCGAAGCTCTAATTTCCACGTAACGTGGCGAGTTTCCCGGAAAATTCTTGTCATTATTATTCGTATTTCGCGTTCTGTCCGCCGCCCCGATTATGGAATTTCGACCCGGGGTGGGAACTTTACCGCGGACCGAAACAGGAAAAATGCACAATTCTTGGCCGACGATCTTTCGCGGGCCGGAAAATTAATTTAACTAATAGTTTTGGTTCGTTTGAATTACAGCCACGTCTTTAGCACCGCTATTGTTTCGCAACGTCGAGGGCGTCGGACGGGCGTGCAAGTGAACCTCCCTGGATTTGCACGATTTAACCGTCGGGAGAAATTTCTGAATCCACTGGTCGCGGCTTTCTCTCAGAAGTAACGAGACAATAATGACGACGTAGTCGTTCAATGATATTTCGCTCTAATTTATGTGCTGGAACGTGAGAACTCGAATGATTAAACGAAAGGTTAACCGTAAAAATACAATTAAGAATGTAAGCGACCGTGCTTTTTACCTTATGCCGAGATTTTCAATTACAAATTATTAGTTACATTATGACATATTTGCGGCTTGAACAAGCAAAAAGTCAGTTAAAATTTCCGTAATTTATAGAGTGCTTTTTCAAATTATAAGCAGCGGACATTCGTATTATTATCATTATTATTATGCGCGAAAGCCCCGGTAAAACTCTCCAGTTCGTGACAGGTGCGTATTTTTAAAATTTCAGAAGAAAAATTTTTTGTTTTTCAGAACCATCATAAATCAACGTTGAAAATTACAAAAACAAACATTACATAAAAAAAAATTTTTGATCAAAGGATCGCCGAAACAGCGCTCTGTCCGAGACGAATTTCCGCGCTCACGGGGGTATTTTATTCGGTCTCCTAATTGGATACGTAATTGTTTAATGGTTCATCGACTGGAAAAACGGGGGGGGGTGGGTAAAGCCATCGAGAATAATTCAAATTCAAAAAAAAAAGAAAAATAAATAAACGGCCCAGTTTCGAATTGCTCTTGACTCGTTAAATTTCGCGAACGCGGGCGTATGGAAAATCTTTATCTGCAGCGTTAAGAAGCCGGCGTTCGTTAATGAGCGTCGCCATTCAGCCGTAGATTATTTTTTAATTTTAATTCTCGCGCGATTTAATTCGCGAGGAAAAAATCGCGTACAAAAGAGCTCTCGGATTAAATTGGTAACTTTTCGCGAGTGGCTAAAATTTCTATCTATTGGCGATTAAAGCGATAATCGACGTGGCTCGCTTGATAATTAATAAAATAACCATGATTTGTTTTGTTGGGCTGGTTCTGATTTTAAAGAACAGCAGGGAAACCGTATATTTTTATTGCGGATTTTATTTTATTTTTTTCCCTCGATCGGTCGCCTGTAATTAGAAGCTTTTAATTACTCTTGCCCCGGCTACGCTGTATTTTTTTATTTCTTCTATTTTTTCTTTCGTTTAGTTCGGCTATCAAAAGAAATATAACATGCGCGGGAGTTCTGTAACACAACGTAATTAGTTTTTCTTTCTCTTTCTTTGCGATCTCAATCGGAGCAATATCGCGGTCCGAGCACTGAAAGCACTTCGTAAGATCGAGATGATCAGCGTAATGCGAGTCAATCGGAAATGGCGAAATGCATTATTCGACTCGTGGAGCAATGGTCGACATTCTATATTAGATAGTCCTTTTAACGAAGCTAATTAATCAAGGCAGGGAGAGAGACAGTGTGTGTGTGTGTGTGTGTGTGTGTGTGTGTGTGTGAGAAAGAGAGAGAGAGATAGAGGAACGATGGTTAATTCATAGCCCCTATGAATACGGCCCATTACGTCGTTAGGCAAATCCTAATACATCCTAGTAGAGCCGATCGAATCGATATCTTTTATTCGCATTCATACCCGTTGCCCAGGGTGGCCTATCGGTACGACCACTCCCCCACCCCATCCCTCTTCGACTTCCCCCCCCCTCCCCCGCCCATCCTCAATGGGGACCGTCGTGAATTTTTGCCGTACCGGGTGGTATTTCATCGGCGCTCCCCACCCCCTCCCTCCTCGACCCCACACACACCCATCGCCGACACTCCAATGTCCCGAATGTCCTCCCGTGCGGCGAATCGTGACTAATCGCCTTTATCCTCCACGACCTCTTTCCTTCGATGCCTCCTTTTTTTGTTATCAACTATCTCCCCCCGCCCCCTTCCACGAGCCAATCCCTTAACTTCTACTCCGGTACATGCGTGACGCAGTCGCGAACAGATCCGAAAGAGTGTGCGACGGCTCTCTCTCTCTCTCTCTCTCTCTCTCTCTCTCTCTCCCTCTCTCTTTATTTCTCTTTCAACGCGGCCATACAGGCAGTTTTTTTCGGTCTATTCTTTTAAGGCCAACCAGCGGCCTGTCGCGCTCGAGCCCAAGCACGAAGCCCATAAAAGCCCCCAGTCATCCCTCTTCTCCCACCCTCACTCTCGCTCGCTGTCTCCCTTTCTCTCGTTCTATCCATCGAATGCCTATAGCTTCCCTACCTCTTTTGTCGCTCTTTCCCTCGCTCCCCCCGCTTCGCCGCGTATCGCCCTGGGTACCTGCCTATTTCGCGCGGCCTCGTTATGTTCAATTTGCGCGCCGGGGCTCGCGCAACAGCCTCCCTGATGGAGGTGAAAACGCAGGTATCGGGGGGGAGGCGGGGGGGGTGGAATGACGGTGGCGAGATTTTTCCCGCTATCCATGATTGGCTGGTTTTCAATGGGGGGGAGGGGGAGGTGAAAACCGCCTCTCTTGGCCGAATAGAAATATCGCCATTTCTCTAACTGAACAAAAAGAGGGAAAAGGAGGACTGTTTCTATTTTACGCGGAAAATGCCTTCTTTTTTTTTTTTTTTTTTTTGACTTCGACAATGCAGCCTAGATTGATTGCTACATTCCGTTATATTTGTATTTACTCCCCTCGTTTCCTCCCGATCGTGGTACTGTCATTTTATTCACATTATCGCTATCGCTAAATATGCGCTAACAATAGAATTTATTCATTGCTTCGGTAATGAACTGAAAAAAAAATGTAATTCTGAATTCAACTTTAATTCGTTACCTCAGTATATTTTATTTTTATTTATCATAATCAATTAATCGTGCATATTGTTAAAATTCATAAAAAGACAATTAATAAATTGAAATGAAATTCGAACAAAAGTTTGTTTCAGAAAATTATCCCGTTCAACGAATATTCGTTACGTAAAGAAAAAAAAAACAACAGCAACAAAAACAAAGAACGATCGCCAATAGTCGAAACGACAATTTTTTTTTGAAATTACGTCGAGTCGCAATCGAGTGCTAAGCGCGCGACCGCTCGTCTATCGCTCACGTTAGATTTGCCAAGACAAAGTCGTAGGCAAAAGAAAATGAGATAACCGTCGATTCGCGCGAAAATGATCGGCGCGCGCCCACACACACACACTCACAGACTCGTGCGTCTGATGTATTCACCGAACGGCTCGGTTCGTCGTGTTCCTGGCAGTTCGCCCCCACCCGCTTTGGTTCGATTCGCCCCCCTCGCCCTCTCTCTCTCTCTCTCTCTCTCTCTATCCCCGGCTCTATTATCTGAACCGTTCTGCGCGCTCGCTCTTAATTACGATCTTCCCCGCGCGAGGCACACGGTGTTGGATTGGGGGAGGGGGGAGAAAATCCCCTCCGATGAATAGCCGTACCGTCGGGGGATTGGGGGCGGATCGCGAGCCGCCGCGTGCTGCGGCAGCAGCTGCTGACGCGCGACCGCGAGGCCGACGACGATAAGCGAGCGGACGACGGATCGGCGCTGCCTCGCTAATAAGTCGTCGTGCTGCTCGCGAATATTAATCCAAAGCGGGGGGGGAGTGGAGAGGGGCGGGGGTCCTTTCGGCTCTCCCTCGTTACGAGGGATCAAGTAAGCCGGGCGAAAAGCGGATCGAAGGGAACGGGGGGAGGGGGGTGAGTTCGAGTTTGACGGCTGAGCTCGGGAATTGCGCGGGATCGGCCGCGGCCCCGGGCCGGCGACGCGGACTATCTTCCTTTTTACACTTGCGAATTAATTTTACACTTTGTGGAATAATACGAGCTTGACATTGCCGTAAGGTTAACCGGGGCTTCTAAAGCGACAATCTACGCGCTAGCTTTGTTAATAATACTAGCGTTTTATTTCTCAAGTTAAGAATTATTTAGAACTTTTTTTGCCAGACATAATCGGAAATTTTTGTCAGTATCAATAAAGAAAGACGGTTGCGTGAAACAAAAAACAAAAAATAAAGAAAGAAAAGAAACATTACAAACAGATTTAATACGCCAGTGTAAGTCGTCGGTGGATTAATTCCGTTCCAGTTGTAAATTTCACTCGAGCCACTCGGGATTTTAAAGCCATTATTCAAAACCGCGATCCGGTTATATCGGGGCTTTTGACGCCAGACTGTCACTCATAGTCAATGGAAATTTCAACGCAAAATGCGACAGAGTGATATAGAGCCCCGCCCCCCCTAATTAAATTAGAATATTATTAGCCTTAATGGACGAATGGTATAATTTCTAATTTTTCCAAATTAATAAATGTGCTGCGAATTACGAAAATGGTGTTTATAAATTTTTATTTTTAAAATTCTGTATTAATCTGTTAATTATTAGGAATTTACCGCCTGTGACGTATAACGAACTTTTACATTTTTACATTGACAAAATTTAAAATGTAAAACAAAAACTTACGTAATCATTTAATTACATGAAAATACACTGAATGAAATGTCTGATATCAAGTAAATACTGTATTCTTTCCCGGCACATTATTTTCTTTCCAAGTACATTACTTTCTAAGGAATTATTTACTCGATTCAAGAAAATTCCACTTAAATCGAGCCACGTCGTCTTAAATCTAGTTAATATTTCCTTAATTTCACTTTGATAATATAATAAAAAGATTGAATTGGTAAAATACAAGTAAATATTTACTCGAGAATAGAAAAATTTCTTCCCATCTAAATACCGGATTAAAAAAAAAAGAAATAATGGAAGAAATGATCGCAGTGTAGAAAAATCAAACACAAAAGTGATACTTGAGCGTAGACGGTGATATTCGAACTTTTTATAATACCATCAGACCGTTGGGCGTTCAAGCATCTCAGCGAAATCATCGATTGCTTGCAACCCCCCCCACCCCATAAAGAAGAATAGCGAATCGATCGATCGTATCCAAGGTCCTACCGTTACTCAATCTCGGAGGGAGACTGAAAAGAGTGGGCGAGACGGGCAGGGGCGGCCCGAAAGCGCGACACGGCATACACAAATTCCGACTCACCGATACGTTATCCCCGAGGCGCGGGGAATTTCTACTTTTTTTCTTTTTTTTTTTCTTCGTAATAATTTAATCGCGGTACAGGGAATAAGTATGCCAATCGCACTGTCGCATCTACTCGGGTCCTTCTACTCCGCGCGCGATTAGGGCGGCGAGTAGAGCGGGTCCGAGATCGGTCCGACATCGGCGGCCGTTGCGGCCGAGGCAGCGCGCAATCGCCTCGGCCTCCGTGCACATTTTAATTAATCTCGAGGAGTTTAGAGGGGTCGCGCGCGCCGCTCGGCAGCCAAAGCAAAATTTGCCCCGATCGCCCGGGTCGGGAAAAACGCCGAGGGCTCCAGGTAAATTGGAAAAGTTCCACGGGGCAAATATTACCCGCCCGAGTTCGATAAATTTAGCTTCACTTCCGTCCTGAAATCTAATCCATGAAGCTCTCGTGTATATATATATATATATATATATATATATATATATATATATGTAGACGGCAGGAATATGAGATTGATATTGATTTCCTTCCGAAACGCTACTCTCGAGATGGAGGTGACAGGCCGAATCTTTCTCGTCTTTATGAAAATACAGAAATTTGAGATTATTGCTCTATTATCGAAATTAGTATGAACTGTAAAGTCATCCTCGTACTTTCTCGCCGTACTGAAACAGCTGCGCCTTACGAGCTCTTTCGTAATGAAACGATATTTAAAAATAATCGGGATAATAACGTGGAGACGCAGTGTTAATGCATACTTAATAGGGACAAGAACTGCACTCGGTAATAATCCCTTGACTATAATGATTAAAAGTAACGAATACTAATGAAGAATATTAATCAGCAAACTCGTAAATAGGGGCGTGTATGTTCTCGCTGTTGCGAACTTCCACGATTGTCTGTAACTTTTACCGAAATTTCTAGCAGCATATTTGATACGTAATTCAATTTTCTAGATGGAATTTCAGAATCGCGCCGTCTGCAATTATAATATTTGAAGTTATTTGCAAAAAAAAAAAAAAACAAATTTACTCTGAAACATCTTTGTTGAAAGTTACTAAACAGATTTTCAAATAACTGTTCATTCTAGATCTCGTAATTTAAAACAAAAATATCAATCAAAAGTTTTTAAGAATACTTGTAATAAAATTTTGTTGAACAGGGGCGCTTTATTAAAGCGAATATTCGTAATAGAGTGCTTCAGAATATTCGTAATACAGTGTTTCGGAAAAAATTTCACTGTCCAATTTTTTCGCAGCTAATCGCGGATAATTAGCTGTTTATGAAAGAGTCGAAATTTTATCCGATAAATAAAGAAGTTCGAAACAATGTCAGATTCTGATTGTAATACATACCTACGACGAGATAATATGAATCTGTATAAAGTCTATATATATATATATATATATATATATATATATATATATTTAATCCAATGGTTACTGTACCAAGTAGCTCGGTCCGTCCCAACCAGACCATTTTCCGACCGCCGTGACTAATGCCCTCAATGGCATCGGATCGATGCTCGAGCAACGATCGCCCGCCCCAAGGCAATAACGAACAAAAAGTCCCGAAAATTACCAGATCGATCCCGAAGGACGCGGGGCGGTATCGGCGCGTAAACGGCCGACGTCCCGCCCGGGGCGAGAGGGGAGAGTACGGGACGCGTCGTTCAATCTCGCGAAGATACAAAAAAAAAAAAAAAAAAAAAAAAAAAAGAAAGAAGAAAGCTCCGCGCCCGCGCATTGTCTCTGCCGGCGGTGTTTATTGAAGAGGACGCGGCTCAAGCATCCGGACAACGTCGGACGCAGCGAATCTCGGGCGTCCTTTCAATTCTGTCTCTCGACCTCCCCTCCCCCCTCCCTCCGGCTCTGGCCCCTTCTTTCACTCTTTTGCCAAGGTCTCGCTGTGACGATACTTTTTTTAAATGCCTGCGAGTCGGTTTTTTTTTGTTTCTTGTTTTTTTTTTGTTTTTTTTTTTGTATTTTTGTTGCATCTCTCTGCTTGTCGCGAATAGAGCTCGACGGAATGTACGATGGAGACCGAAGTCTTTCTTTGAAATAGCATAATAAATGTATTAGGCAAATATAATGATTTTCAATGGAAGCACTAATGCGAGATGGAAAGAACGTTATGAGCGATGCTTCTTTAATTTTCTAATACTCCATCCCCGCAATTCGAACAAAAAAAAGAAGAAGATAACCGCTCTTCCCCGATGTTTCGACAAGTCAATTTTACAACTTTCACCGTAAAACCTTAGCACATCGAGGTCGTTCGTCCGATTTTGCTTTTTTGCAGAGCGGTAGCCTGGCGGGCTCGATCAACGCACGCGTATGAAGCGTCGAGGCGTGGCGAGGTTTCGTCCGACCATTGGCGCTGGCGCGCACGGGGGAAAAAAGAACGGCGCGCTTCGCCGATCGGCAACCGCGCGATGATTACCGTATTGCCGAATTGGCCGATTTCGGGGGCATTTCCAAAGGCCGTTCGTGAGGCTTTGTAATTGTTCCGTCGATTTTTTTTTTCTTTTTTTTACGACGTGGATTCGTGGGGGCACCTTCGACTTCGAAAGAGCCAGACGTTTTAGGCGTGGCTGTTCCCGTAGTTTCTTTTCTCGCGTTAGTGTTGAAAAGGTTTTTAATCAGAATAATTTCACAATCACCATTTCCCATCCGTTTCGAACGATTTTCCCATTTCACATAAAGCAGTATGAAATTCTAGATATGCTGTAGATAGAATGCAGATTTAATTGTCTCGGCACAGTACAGATTAAAAATATTTCTGATCCAAAAGTTTCAATTTAGAATAGATTCTTTCGTAAAAAAAAAGAAACTATTACTTTTCAACGGTTTATTGAACTTAAGACGCAGGTACGCAAATCAATTATAAATCTTGCGACGAGGATTGAAGAATCTTTTTTAATTTCTACTACTCGTCTATAATGTAATATAAAACGAAGGAACTAAATATCAGCTTTAAAAAGAATGTCGAAAATGACAGTAATTCAACGATGCTTCAAAACTAATCGTGTACGTACGTCGCTTTTAATTGTTCTACAGGTTAGAAATTATTCACGGCAAATGAACGTGTCGGCTGTAGATATGAATTACTCGCCGTCATTCGCTTCCACGATGTACGAAGCGGGAAAAAAAAAAATTGCGAAACGACTCGCCGCCAGGCTCTTCCCGCATCGGCGCGCTAATTCGATATTCGATTCGTCCGGGGGCAGACGCGCGTCAAAATTTTTCAAAATTTCCCATTCACATTGGCCCGGGATAAAATTCATCGGCTCTTTATATCTCCTCGCGTTACTGTACAATCAGCGGAGTAGCAGCTCGCTGCTTCCGCCCCATTGCTATCCGATATATTACTTGATTCGACCTGTTCTTGTTTTTTTATCGTTCATGTTTCTGGTTCATCCAAAAATTTGTAAATACACGCACGCACACACACACACACACACACACACATAAATATATATATATGCATACAGAAAACGAGCTTTACGTTGCTTTTATGCGGGGATTAAATCCCAAACAGACAGGTGGGCCCACTGCGAATAAACAATGCAAAAGAAAGGGGAGTAGGAATGGAGGGGTCGAACGCTCAACGCGTCCCGGCGTACGAGCAAGAGTCCCTCCGTCGATACCACGCGAGGCGGGGAGGGGGGGGGGCAGTGGGGAGTAACTAACAGTCCGAGCCAACGCATAATAAATGCAGGACAGGGGCGTTATTCCAAGGCTCATTATTACAAGGCGAATGAAGGAGGGGGGTATACCGTTTCACCGACTGTTCATGATAATACGTGTAAAGACTCACTCGGCCGAGGGGAGGGAGCTGCGAAGCTACTACCCGTGCGCTCGATATATTATCGACAGGGTGGTTAAATGTTTCGCCGATAAAAGTGTCGAGTCGACCGAGATTAATGAGGCGTTTCGATAAGGCGTCGCCGATTCGTTAGGTGTCCATTCATTGGGGGGAGGGGGTTGGAGTCATTACGAAGAATAAAATCGCGAGAGTTCGTTTCTTCTTATTTTTTTTTTTTTTGGCTCTCAAGAATTGTCAACGGAATATTTTGACATTCTTTTAAATATTTGCAGAAATCACTCGCGTATCCGACTACTATCCGTTACAAGTGTTTAATTAGTCCTCTCGTCGGCCCTCCATCCAGCTTATTCTTACATATCAATTCATCGTCTCCTGTCAATTCGCCGAGAAAAAAGAAACAGAAAAGAAAAAACCGTGATATTCTAAAATTCGCCTATTTACGCATGGATTTCAAAAAGGGCAATTCGAATTTCCATTATGCCGGGGGGGGGGTCAATTTGGAATTTTGGCGCTTTCGACAGATTGCCGCCGGCGCGCAAAAACCGAACGAGATATTGGCGTTGGTTGGGTATTATTACGTCATTGTCGTCAGCGCCCACGATAATCCGACGCCTCATTATTATGGTAATAAAATGGAAAATCCGACTTTTCTCCCAATGACATAATAATGTATTTCAACGACGCGGCCGGCCCTCTAGATAATGATGCATCCAACAATACACGCAGCTTTTAAATCCCCTTAATTCTATTTCAAATAATTTATCCTGATTTGAAAGAATTTTACGGGAAAACTTTGCTTTATCTTGAAAATAATAAAAAGAAAAAAAAATCGAATTCCGAAGGACAGATTTACACTGTCAGCGGGTAAAGAAACGAATTACAAACTGGCTGGGCTGCCTCCATAAAATAACTTCCGAACGGCGTCGCTGATTCTACTCGAGTGCTGCCTTGATCGAAGCGAAATTTACGCTCCCCACCCCCCCCCCGCCCCCCACCCGCCACATCGATATCGCCCGGCTAAAATATAGAAAATTTCCATCTCCGGCGGTAAAACACGGATACGAGGGGGTGCGAGGGTCGGAGCCGCCTTACATCCGGGCGGCGAGCGCGGCTTGGGGTCCGAGCTCGTCGACGCGGCCGCAGGACGCGAACAGGTGCGCCGGCAGGAAGAAATAAAAGGAGGACCGCGCAGCCCCGACGCGATCTACGACAATCGCGGCCGATCCGAGCGAGCGCTCTCGGCTCCAGCTAAAACGCTGGCGGAGTTGTAAAAATTCGCGATTGATCGAGGTGGCGGGGGGGGGGGGTAAATGAAATACATTTCCTCCCCTTCGCGCCACGCCGGGTTGCAGTTTTGAAACCGCGCAGCTGCCGCGGCTGCCCTCACGAATCTAAAATACTTCTTTGCTGGCTCCTTTTTTTCTCTTTTTTTTCCCCTCTTTTTAAACTCGCTGTACGAAATGGCCGGAAAAATTGGATTTTAAATTTTTGCAGCAGTCATCGCTCTGAGGATTTCCTGATCGAGCGAGACGGTGGGTTTTTGAGGAACGTTAGTCTTCCTTTTGGTAAAATGATAAAGAATACTGCATAAGCAATTTTTTTTTACTCCAGAAACATAATGAAATGGTAAATCTGAGATTGTTTGTTATTTGTAAATTTACCCGCACAATGGATCGTTAAGAAGCTTCAGAGAACGTGAATTGCCGGAAGAATAAAATGGAAATGCGGAAATTCGAGCGAAATCCACGGGGATTCGTTATAACCGACGCATAATTGAAATTCAATTTACCTATAGGGATTGGCGGAAAAATTTTATTTATTTAATTAATTATACGATCTTCGTTATAAATGCACCGAGTGCAGCATAAATGTGCGATTACCGCGGGCCGTCGTAACATTCGAACGAGATAAAAAAAATTACGGCTTTTCAATTCGCGCGATCGATTAAAATGACAAAATTCGTCGAATTTTAAAAAGATATTCTAAAAGAAATTTATCGTGCTATAAATTGGATATATAATAATCATGGGATATCGAAAAAAAATCAAAGAGACATTATGCACTTTGCGAAATATTAATAATAATCGAACGTTACACGATGAATTTCGCCCATTTTGCGAAATATCCAAGCGTCTTTCATTGATTATTCCTCGAATTGTCTAATTATTAATTTCAGAAAATTCAACGACTTAATTGCGAATGAGAATCCAGAGCGTTCAATACGACGACAGACTTATTCAACTTACTAATAATTCATTAATTTAACATTAAATTTTTATTCGTCTATTACAGCAACTCTGCGATCTTTCGGCGAATTTCAGACCGCGCCGTTTACAACGCGTCGCCAGCCGGATGCTAAAGTTTCAGCGAATCGCACGGCGGTATTTTAGGAGAATCAATGTCAAGTGAAAACGCCCGGCCTTGTTAAACGAGGGCGTCGTATGCGAGACAATGAAAAAAGTCGCCGCGGCGCCTCTAATTGAGCCATTCGTACAGTGAGACGTATATAATGGCGCCGCTCAGCCGTAACGCAGAGAATGAACCCGTGATTATGTTCGAAGCCGCGGACGAACGTGTCGCGCCTGTAAATATAACGGCCGGCTCGGGGATTTTTCATTAAACGCGCCCTTTCGTCGTCGCGAAGGTGCGAAGAATCGCCGGGATCGCGCACGAGGCGCGTCGCGGGGCGCGTGTTAATTTTTTATCTTCTTTTTAGTTTTTTTTTTTTTCGGCAAATGCGGTATTAATCGGGAATTAATTTCAGCTCATCTCGAGACGAGCCATTAATAATAATTCGCAGGTCCTCCAATAACCGAATTAAATACGCTTCTAAACCATTGGGGGGGGGGGGGAGAAGCCCGTGACGAAAAAAAAAAGGTCGCAAGGGAAGCCATCGAGAGTCGAGTTCGAAAGACAACTTCGTCCTAAGTTAATTAAACGAGACCTTTATTAACTTAACGAGATGTATCGAATCGAGCCTTCGGGATGTGTAGTAATGCGCGCGATTCTACGCGTATTATTGAGGCAGAAATTTTTTGGCATTATTTTATTAAAATCATTTATCATTAATTGATTGAAACTAAAACTTCCCTGGACGTGCCATTTTTTTAACAGACTTTTCAATTCGCATGGATATTTGATAAAAAAGATCGTTGAATTTTTTTTTCATTCGAATTCTGCGTCGATGATCGAAATCTTTTTATGAAAAAGGAAAAAACAAGAAAAATCCTAATTATCCTAAGCGGTGTAAAATTTATTATCTAGCAGCGATATAATTTAATTTGCAATAAAACCATTTCACAATACAGCGCGCATGAAAATTAATAGGAATGACGGGCTATCAACATTATTTGGTCTATCTGGCAAATTGTTCGAACGATCAAAGTGAACAAGCAGACCGATGAACCAAGGCGTCAGCCTATGGATGCATCGGTTCGTGTTTCTTCTCCAATCTATCTGCGGTCTTTCTACAAGCCTGTAATTACAAGGGCAGACGGATTCACCATGCAACAAATCAGCCGCGTAAAATCTAAAATTAAAATTACTACTAAAAATGAAAAATAAATAAATTTGTCATTTAGTAAAATGTGCCAATTGTTTCGAAAAAGTTATTTCTACACTGTATCCTTTGGAAATTATAATAGACTACAGACAGTTTCGCTTGGTTTCCATGTAATTTAAGAAAGAAATGTGGTTAGATGTCGGTTTGAATGTGAACTTTATAGAATTGCCGATGTTCAAAAATTAAAGTTGAGTTGAGCATTGAATAGTGGCTCTCGTTTCGCTGATACGATTTGATTTCGATTAAATTACAGGAGATTAGAGCGCTTAGTGTGTAAAATAACATAGAATGAAAATGAGTTAGCGAAATAATCGATAAACCATTCGACAATGCAAAACATGTAATTTCAATCTATACGCCTTTGAATTATGAAAATTGTTATCAAATACTGTAAAAGAAAATCAGTTATAATATATTTTTTTATGATTTTATGTTGGCGAACGTGTATAAATAAAAAAAATAAAAACTGAAACTGACACAATCGGGGCACTATTCACACGGTATGAATAAATCTGCTGGAAATTCGGTAGTTCGATCCTAGACAGTCATTTCATAATCATTATTTTTATATTCCATTTATTACTTTTATTATTACTGATATTGAATATTTGACCATTTCGAGTTGTTTTCCTTTCCGTTAGCAATGACAATGCAACTTGATCACTGCGTCGTAAAATTACCAATACATCAACCAGCATGTCAGGATCTAGAGAACGAGAAACCAGAGACAGATGTTGATTTATCCCCCCGGCTTACTGACATTCTTTGGATTCAAAAGTAAATGGATATTCTAGAAACACACACACACACACACACACACACACACACACACACACATACACACACACACACAAATATATATATACATATATATATAATCGGAAAATTAAAAAAACGAGATAGGATAGAGAATTCCGTGGCGAGATGTCCTGAAATTACACCCCCTCCCTCGTAGCTTATTATTATATCACGCGAGTCAGGCGAACGGCACTCCCAATTCCATATCACGGCGATGTATCAAATGTAGAAATACGAACGTTGTCGCAACGTTCTTAAATTAATTGGCCACGTTAGAAACGCGACGCGAGCGCCTGCGGATCTGAAAAAAACAACCCAGAATTTTTCCGCCGTCGATCGCTTTTCGCTTTCCGGTAAAACGCACGAGATGGCTTTCTCATTCGCTCGCGGTAAAATACGCGCAATTTCGCAACGTTAATCGCATTCCAATCAATGGATTCGAGCGTCCGGCTCTCGATAATTCGTAAATCCGAGCGTCTCGCGGAGATTTTGACTTTTTACCGGGGGCCCGTTGTTGCTGGTTGGGGGAAGGGGGTTGGATGGAATCGTCGCCCCTCCCCTCCGCCCGCGGGGAGCGCGATAAATTTTCCCTGGTTGTAAAATCAGTTCTTGCGATACGGCACGCAGGCGGGGACAGTAAGAAATTTCCTTCCCGGCCGACAAACCTCCCTTCGTTATTTATGTGTATTCCCGCCCTCGGCTTTCTTGGTACGCGGAGCCTCCCCCCCCCCTCCTCCAGCCATCCTTGATAAAGCGCGAATGAAAGCCGCGCGTCGCGACGACGCGGGCGCGCGTCTTAATTTTATTTAACGACACGTCGGCGGACTTAATCTTTATCGCTCCCCCGGTTTTATTGGGAGAGAGACGTCGGCGCGGATCGCGCGGTGGCGCGGCGCAGTTACTTTGATCGTAATAAAATTGCAAATGTCCTGAGCTCTATGTGAAAGAGAGCCTCCACGGAACTGCGTATAAATTCGCCGAACGGACGCGAGGCATCGGGATGTGACGGGGTGGGCGAGGTGGAAGAGTGGGGGGAGGGGGAGGTGGAACATTATATTTCATTTTATATTAATAACGCGATTAAATGGCAACGTTCGCAGAGATAATGGAACGAAGTAAAATCGCTGGTCGGATATTACGTTTCGTTGAATCTATATATACGCGGTAAATATATTAATTGCGTGATTTCATTAAAATTAATATTGCGCCGGTGTTTACATAAATTTGAACGCTTTAAGCGTAGCGAGCGTTGCAAACTCCTCACCGCCTATATTACCGGCTTAGCTTTCCATTTCTTCGAAAAATCCAACGCAGTCGCCGGCGAATCGTCGGCGTCGGGCATAATCTGAAATTACTCCTCGTAACTTCGTATGCTCGCGCTTGTGTTTTATTCGTCGCGGACTGGGTCAATTTCGTAAACAAGACGCGCGCAGTTGCGAAACTGGAGGAATCTTTTTAGAGACTTGCGGCTTTCGGTACGCAGTCAAAGAGTTATATATATATATATATATATATATATATATATATATATATATATATATATAATGTATATGGATATACGAAGATATAAAGTTTAAGCCAACGATTAAATGGAGGACTTCTCTCGGTAATTAGATTACATATTTGTGGATAATTTGGACGCGGCTCAGAGTGTACTAATCTTCGCGTGCTAATTGGAGCACGTTTGGATTGGCGATCCCGTGCGAGAGACCTGCGAAACCCGAGGCGGCGATCGAGGCCGAAAATTCGAACTCGAAAATTTCATCCAAGGCAGGGGAGGCTTTTTCAACGTTTTATCGCTCTCAAAGAATTTCCCAAAATTTTTGAAGCGCGCAATCGTCAAGTTCGCGACGCCCGACCGATTCGTCCGCGTTCAGCCGCGCGGCCCGCGGTCGCACTTTGCGCGGGATTCCACTTTTGTACACGTAATGGGAAATATTCCGCCGACGCTGCGAAACACAAACACGCGCGCGCGCGCACACACATATACACATACATATATCTATATACAGACACGTATATATTTATCGCCCCTCGAGCGCCAAATCGATAGGCGATTATTTAGAGTGGTCAGGTGGGATGGGGGAGGAGAGCAATCGAGCGTCAATAATTAATAGGGCCGAGTCCTGTAAAATCCATAATTACTTACAGAATTAGCCGTCTATGAGTTTGATTAATGAAGCTCCCCCCCCCCTTCCCCCTCCCTGGGAATTTGATTTGTTCCTATGAGCAATTTTGGGGCTTTACACCGGCGCGGAGGGGCGGGGGTGGCGGGGGGAAGCTGGCAGTCACACGCGTATCGAGCGTGAATTCCAATCGTGTCGGATTTGACGGATCGTTAAAAAATTTTGCACCCAACCCCGAGACTTCTGGCGCTAATCAGTCGCTCGACACCTGCTGCGCGGAGCATGGAGTTCCCCAGCGCTTGATATAACGTGATTGCCGGTAGTGTTTGGTACGATAGGCTTTGACAATACGCATTGGCAAAATTTCACCGATAATATTCATTGGACAATCGAACGAAATAAATACAGTACTTTTACGAAACGCGTACATTGAATACGAAATCGAAGTATATTTGTTGCAAACGTTAAAAAAAAAAAAAAAAAAGAAAGAAAAACCGAAATCACTTAACGGTAGTGGGTCAGCGATGGCATCCACGCGGGGACGATTAAAATCGGGACTTTACTTTGCCGAACGAAACGAAATAACTCGAATGGCCAAAAAATGCGCGAGTCAAATATTCTCAAATCGATTTTTTTGCTAAATTAAAAATTTACGTCTTTAAGCGGACGATTAGATTTTGATATAATATATATATATATATATTGTAATGCGAAGATTGGGAAAATTCCATCCCGTATCCGCTTGTCCGAGGCTAAGTGCGCGGGATATACGAGGATACATAGACCCGTAGACTTTAGTAAGTGTTTACCTTGAGCTGATCCCCTCGAATAATGCCCGGGTTGCGGGTGATCGTGCGGCGGATATTGGACCGTAAAACGGGCTTCCCTCGGCCGAAAGTCAACTACGATTTTTTTTTTCCTTTGTTTTTTAAAAGGAACGTCTGCTCCAAGCGAAAAGAACGGGAACGTCGCAGTCTCGTCTCTGATAAACGAATGGGTCTCGTGCGTCAATGATGCGCGCCGCGCGGATTTAAAGAAACTTTCATTCCAGTAGCGAATGATTCTCAGTGCCGGGAATAATTTCCGATGTACTAGCAGCGAAACTGTAATGTATTCCTGCTAATTTAGATAAATACTTAAATCGCATCGAGACTGTGGCGTTCGAATTAGATATCGTTAGGTAATCGAAATTGCTTTTGTATGTGTGCCCACGTACGTTTTTATAAGCAATGCGTATCTAATCGAATTCCCAAAAGCTGCCAAAGTCTTTTAAAATATCAGCGCTTCGTCATCAATAATATTAGAATCTGCACTGGAAAACAATATTATTATATTCCATTACACATAGTTGTTAAAAAGCAATTACTAAAAAGTATTGTTTTATATAAAGTTATTATAATTATTTACAGTATACTTGTTTTTGTATTTCGAATAATTAATTATCTGTTATCAGAAATCAGAAAGTAATTTTTAGAATGTGAGAATTTTATTTACACAAAAAGAGAGGAAAAGTTATATTTTTACCTTAGGTAAGTATTTACCTTATTAATTAAAGTTATTTTAACCTTAACTAAACATTAAACGAAAACAACAATATCATTTATTGAAAAGGAATCCATATTACTGACGTTACTAAATATTTATATTATCCTCGGCCAATAATTATCTAATTTTAACTCATATCGAAATTTGTTCTTAACGAAGCCTTCGTCGACGATTGCATTTTACAATCCGATCCACCGACTAAAAATCAAGCAAATTTTTTTTACAGATTTGTTCGATTGGAGAAAAAATTCGCCAAAAAAAAGCAGCTATAAATGTTTATACCAGCGTACAAAAATCAGTCTCCCGCGCTGTCTCTCGCGATGTAGCGCATAAGCTGTAACGAAAAAAATTCAAACGCATGCATTCAGGCATAAATCAATACGTTTCATCCGTGAACTCGAGAAGTGGCACTTTATCGCCCCCTGTGCTTTTTGTATTATTAAGTGAACTATGTATATATAGATATACCTAATCGTCTGCGCGTGGCCTAATCTCAACGTAGGCCGCAATTCATTATCCACGTCAGGCGCATAATGAGCTGGCTTTGTTATACATATACATACATACATATATATATATATATATATATATATATATATATATATATATAATATACATCTATCGAACGCGCCACGTCAGCGTCGGGTACGCGCGTGCCTGAATTCATCTTTCTCGCAGCAAGATTCGGCAGAGGCACGAGCTACAATTTATACGACTCCGGATCTTTTCTCTGATTGAGAGCAGTCAGACAATGGGAGCGACGGCTTATTTTATAATTAAAACGGAGCCGGGATATAGGCGCGAGTCTATGTAACACGTTCCTCTATACGTATATGTATCTATGTATATATATATATATATATATATATATATATATATATATATATATATATATACACGTATCAATGGATACGACCGTATTAACTGCGGCGGCGAAAACTCGTTTCGGGTTTTAATGCGCAATTGAAATTACGAGTTTAAATGGAACTTCGAGATTCTTCGCGGCCAGAATGAAGGTTAATTTGGTCGGTGAAAATTTCAGTTTTTCTGCCGTTCGGTAAATGCGAAATTTGATTTCAACCCTCCCCCCCCCCCCAGAAACTTTCCAAATGGCATTCGGGCTCGTTGTTAACGGAAAGTAAAATCGACTCTGTTTTTTTCTTTTCGTTTTTTTTGTTTATATATATATATATATATATATATATATATATATATCTAACATTTTATTTATACGCATACAATGTAAATTATCCCGCGACGTTTGCATAATTAGTTGTGCCTTCATTGTTTCGTTAAAATCGATTCTTTCGGTACGTGCGAGAAATTTTTTCATCACTTCGTCCTCGAAACTAAAAAAAAGGATGTTTGCTCATTTGCATATATATATATATATATATATATATAATATATATATATATATATATATATATATATATATATATATACATGCTAGGGATTTTAATATAGGCGTGAGCTGACTAGCTTTTGGCTTTTAATTCAAAATTAGATAAATATCGATTGACCATTTTTCTCTGCCCATCATCCTCCCCCCCCCCCATCCCGATACTTGTTCGTCCCGATTTGCCCCGGGAAAGATTTTCATTTTTCTACGAAAATTTCGGCTCCACGACCGCGCGTCGTGATTTAAGCCCCGAGCTACAGTTCCGTGCAATTTTCACGCTCTTTCACGGTGGCTTTTAACAATCGGCGGTCTCTGACGCAGCGAATGGCGCGGAACGGGCGCGCGAGTCGACCGTTAGCGCCAAGTCGAGCGATTCGCTGGCCCGTCCGCTGCGCGTCTGGTCTTTGGGCGAATGTCCCGACCAGTCAAGTGTTCTAGGGAGAAATAATGGCGTATGGGCCGATGACGAGCTTGAAGAGTACATCGTCCCATTTGAAGCTCGAGCGGCCGAGCGACGCGTATGAAATTATTCCGCTCTACGTGCATGGATATTATTATTTTTGTCCTTGACCCTCGGCCAAGATATTTTATCGTTATTCGTGCCTCGGAAATTTAAAACAAAAAAAAAAAAAAAAAATACCCCTCCATCCTGTAACAGACTGTGATCGACAATGGATTTTCTGCATTTCCATTGTAAATTATATTCAGGCGCAAGACTCGATTCGTTTCGCGCTCTAGGCAAGCTCCAGCGTATACGGGGCTAGGAATAATTCTAATTAAATTGGCGCAGAATCTACTTTTCACTTTCTATTCAATTCGAAACATCTTTTTTTCCCATTGCTTGTGTATATATATATATATATATATATATATATATATATATATATATATATATATATTTGAATACATTCCATTCCGAAATACACTTACAAAATTCTATTATTCCTTTCATTTTACGCGCCGACTTTTTAGTGTCCTCCGTAGCTGTGTATAATAAAATTTAAGACCGTTCGCATTGAATTAAATAGATATTTCAGTATTCGAGTCCGGCTATAAACTTCCCGAGACCCTCGCCCCACTCCCCCCCTCCCGTGCTTTTTATCGAGGCGTGAATATTGAATTATCCTCTGAATATTTGCGGCGAAAGTTTTTCTTTTTCTTCGTCATTCCCAATCGTTCGCATCGCCGTTGATACTTGTAATTCGAACGATCGACCGATTTTCAACGCGGCCCCGGGTCAAAATCCAAAATTACGATTAGCCGTACAACGCGCGCGTATTTCCGATTAAAGGGTCAACGCGATAAGCCACCGCTATTTCCGGCCAACGACGGCGAATACCTCCGCGCCGTAATTTCATCGGGACGAAGAGAAAAAACAACAACGAATGCGCGTTCGCGCGTCGCGGGCGAAAGTTTACGCCGGCTGCGAATTCGTCGGCGGTGTGGCAGGGGGGAGGGGAGGGCAGCGCGAGTAGAATCTGTCCGGATCGCCGGATGGGACGAATCGTCGATGAGTAGACGAGGATCAAGTGACTCGGGGTGTGGGGGGGTGAGGTCGATTAGCTGATAATTCAAGCCGAGAGCCCCGGCGCGCAATTTGAGCTCGAGCGGAGAAAGTCCAACGATCGCTTATATATATATATATCGCCGGCGAAAAATTGTTCGAGCGCTCGTCCGAGCGTCCCGCGATTTCGACTCGCACTTGGGATTAATGAGACGGAATTATTACGAATTAGATTAGTAGCTGAGCATTGATCGGCGGTGGTTAAAGAATTCGCAGTTCTTCGCGTAACAATTGGAGAATAAAGATGAATATCCGTTGTTAATTAATTATTTTAGCTCTAACACGGTCGTCACTTAAATCGCGCGTCGGACCAAAAACCCTTTAGGCCAGCCACGCCACACAGCCATACGAAAATTCTCGAGTAAATATTATTTCCGTGCCGGATGCACTTCTATCGCCGACAGTTAGAACGGAACGTATGAGGAAGCCCTGCAGTAGCTTCGAAGTTGAGATAAATTTTTTAATTTATTTAATAAATAAAAATTCAATTTCGCTGAGACTCTACACCGTCGTGGCTTCTTACGAAAACTTCGGTCGCGTTCAATCTCGGAATTCTGTAAGTTCTTCTCCTGCTGTTCGACAATGAATTTCCCCCGATGTCGCTTT
This sequence comes from Sycobia sp. Sy_11, assembly GCA_018907035.1. NCBI lineage: Eukaryota > Metazoa > Arthropoda > Insecta > Hymenoptera > Epichrysomallidae > Sycobia > Sycobia sp. Sy_11. The sequence continues at coordinate 1,121,622 of JACCIC010000075.1, forward strand.
GTAGGGCGAAAACTGCATGTACGGAAAAGAAGAAAAAAAATAATATGAATAACCATAGAAAATTTTATTACGTCAACGCTGCAGCTCTCTCTCTCTCTCTCTCTCTCTCTCTCTCTCTCTCTCTCTCTCTCTCTCTCTCTCTCTGTCGGCGGAGGGACAAAATCACGTCCCCAGCCGGACCCTAAATCCATCCCGGGCCACCGCTGCAATTGTTTCGCAGGCAGCCGGTCCGTGACGCCGGGGCGGCTTCCCTCTGCCGAGAACTCGCCTAACGACGTAGCGATGCAGTTGCCTCGAAGCCGCCTCGCCCCGTGAACGTCCCCGGATTCAATTGCAAGGGGGCGCGAACGACGGGAGCGCGCGCTCCCGAAGGAAGAAGACGGAAGAAAAAAAAAGCGGAAGAAAAGAAAAACTAACGGCGGCACGGCGACACGAACGTCCAGAATTACGAGGAGGACGGGGAAAAGGGGATCCAGGCTCGGAAAATCTGCCATGAAAAATTTTTGCAATTCCAAAACTGCAGAGGGAGGCGCGCCATTTGCATATGGGCGATCTTGCGTAATGCGCCGCTATATGTATATGTATATATATATATATACACTTAGGATCACGAAACGCCACCCGCCCGCTCGACGAAAAGCGATATAAAAGTATGTACGGCGGGTGAGATCGAAAGGGAGAGAAAGCCGCATGAAAAGTCAATATACCTTTGTCGAACCTTGCCAAGGAGGAAAGGAAGGAGGAGAGGAGGAAAGAGATATGTGTACAGAGAGACAGAGAACGAGAGAGAAAGAGAGAGAGAGAGAGAGAGAGAGAGAGAGAGAGAAAGGCGCAGAGAGCGGAAGCATTAAAATGGAACGGAGCAAATAGTGTCGGTGGATAATATAATAGGGCGCGGGGGGAGGGGGGGGCGAGCCAAAGTATATAGGCACTGCGCGCGCGCCTCATGCATTATGCACATATTCCGAGGGCTAATTTCGTTTTCACAATTAATTCGAGGGGGTTGCGCTTTGCGCCCGCGGATTTGCATGCTGCAAACATATAGATATATACATACACATACATACATACATATACAGGCATACATACATACATATATATACATACATACATACATATATATATATATATATATATATATATATATATATACAGGTGGACGTCAAGTGCCGCATTGCTCTGTTTGTTTTTTTCTTTTTTTATTGCGCCGTCGTTTTAATCCTCCTTTCCCGAATTCATTCTCTCTCTCTCTCTCTCTCTCTCTCTCCACTTCTTCGTCGTCTAGCCGAATGGTATTTCCGTGCTCGCGACGCGGCGAAGACGGACGGATCGCCATCAAACGATGATCGTAACCCGCGTGGGGTTGGGGGATTGGAAAACCAGCGTAAGGGGCGCAACCTGGCCGTCCGTACAATTCTCGAATTACGTCATGTTGAGGTCGCCGCGTTACGGATGATTGCCCGTTACGTGCATTGTCGCGTATCCGAACGCGCTCTCTCGTTGAATGAAATTTTTTCTTTTTCGCGACAGCCAAGGACTCGCAATTAGCGCGAAGCCATTTTTCGCGCTCGTCGTTTGTAATTTTTTTTTTTACTTTCCTTCGACGACTCGTACAATGTCAAATAATCCTGGCAACAAAAAAAATTTTCTTCTGGTTTACTTCCGGTTACGTCGACCTTGAATAATGCAACTATTCTCAAAGTTTGAATTTTTCTCAAGATTTGGAAATTTTCATTGGCGACCTGTGGCCGATCGTAAAAAAAAACTATATCGGTAGCAAAATCTCGGGATCGACCCTCTCTCCTCGCATTTAACATTACGTGCGCTACCGTTTTACTTTTTACATTTTCACGTACTTACGCAACGTATGCAGATTTCAAGCCAATTATAGTCGCGTATAATTCAAATATTCGACATTATACGCGCCGAGGTCCGATGCATGCGCAAATCTACATTCGCATCAATACATATGCGAAAGCGTTCGCTTTCCTATAATATCATCAGAACTACGAAAACTCCGTTTAAAGTCTCTACGAGGAAAATTCCACGTCGAATCTTGTATTCGCGCGCGTCGGTGAGCGATCATCGACGCTCGGAGTCCAGATTTTATGGAAACAGTTCGCATGAGAAAATACTTGGCTCTTGCTTCGCCCTCCGTCACGATGTAATCAATAAATTACCCGTACCCTCCACCAATATTCCCGCGATCGCGCGAGCCGATCAACCAACTCGCGATTCCGTAAGAATGTGATCGCACACGAGCGGACAAACGATTTGGAAACGAGGCCTTTGCGCGCCAACGATAATAAAAAAACGCCGGTAATAAAAAAAATTTTACGCGCGAGCGAGAACATTGCCATCTTGTGCCGGGGCCGCTTGCGCTTCACGACGGGTGCAGCTCGCGAAAGGCTTCGCCGCCCCGTCCGAGAAGCTACAAGGCGCGCGGCCCGGTTTCGGACGACGCGGGGGGCGGCCCGGTCTTTCGCCGCGAGCGAAGGTCGTAAATTACGACGCGGTTAATTACGGTCGGCCTGCAATCACGTCGCGTCCGCATCGCGCTATTTTTTTCCGTGCGATGTTGGCCTGTATACTCACACACACACACACACACACACACACACACACACACATATATATATATATATATATATATATATATATAGGTACGTACACGTATGCTCTTGCCTTAATTACAACGTTGAGGGTAAGAAACGACGCTCCGTTGGCTATTTTATCTCATCCCCCACCCTTCCAACCCCCCTCCCCGCAATGCACGTCGTACACTTTCCCAGATGAGCAGCATCTGATTTTTGTTTGTTTTTTTTTTTTTTTTTTTTTGGTTTTGTTTCATCGCACGATAAATTCCCGATGAGAAATGCCAAGTTCACGAGGCGCCGCCGACCCCCGATCGCTCCGCTCTCCCCCTCGCCACGCCTCGCCTCGCTCGATTTCTACGTATGCGCCTCGGCTGGGAAGGGAGCTCGTCGATCCTCGGCTCTTATCGTTATCGCGGCTCCCACATACCCCCCGCTCGCCCCCGCCCCGCCCCGCCCCGTCCCACGTGAATCACGCCTTTGCGCGCGCGGCACAGGCGCGTGCGTAGCTTCGATCGCGATGCCGCCCGGGAGTCGTGCGGCGAGGTAAGGAGATAAGCCGCGAAAAGAGTCGATTATCGTAACTGCGCCGGGGGCGGGGGGGGGGGGAAGGATAGGGCGGATAGAGGCTAGCGGCGGCAGCGGGCGCCGCCGATTTACCAATTGCACCCGCGGTTCGTCACGGAAGCGACCCTTCGGTCTTCGGGATTTACGGGCCCCGGGGACAGACCGCGTACAACGGGAAAAGAAGCCGGAGCCGCCCCCCCCCTCCCCGGTTACTCGGCTATAACGCCCGGCACCGCCGGCTTATCCGCGGATCTGGGCGCGACGATCACGGGCCACTTTCGCCAACCGTTCGGGGATCATTCGCTTTACGAGCTCTTACGAATGACCCGCGGCGTTAGTTGACTCTCGCTTTTACGAGTTTCGAGAGGCCGCCCAAACTCCCGCGCCCTCCCCGCCGCCCATAAAGCACACACGACCCGCCCTCGCGTGCGTGCAGCTTTCGTTCACGCGCGTTACGGGGCGCTTCGCTCCCTTTCTATTCTTATGCTCTTCGATTGAGAATACGATTACCGACAGCTCTTTTGTTTCTCGGCGCTTTCCCGTACATTTTTATAACGCTTCAGTTTTTGACGATGCGAAGAATAATTAAGATTGTTGAAAAAATAACGTAGTTTTAATATTTATATGTCGCCATCTAATAATATATGTAATTATAAACGGCGCTTTCTGATTTCCATGGGGAAAATCTCGATCTTAGAATGATATAGGAGAAAAAGTAAAAATCCACTGAAACCTCTGTCGTTAAACGAAAATACAAATATGTAAGCTCGCCACCTATGTCCATTAACATCCGACCCAATCGATTCGATCGCCGGGAATTTTTGATGCTGTTAATGATTTTTGAATTTTGTTTATTTTTTTTTTTTTTTTTTTTAATTTAAGCATTTTCGATAAAGTTTCAGGATAGAGAGAAAAAAAGATACTCGTGCGCCTCGCTTTCACGTTGCGGCCGACTTTCGTTTTTCCCTTTTTCCCAGACCAACTCAGGAGGACGCGGCGCCTGGCCAATTACAATGGGGGAGCGTAACTTCGGTCGGCGCGGCGCTGCTTCGAAACATCGCGCTTCCGCGCGCACGTCGCAAATGACAAAGTAACGGAGGGGTCGCGCGAGAGACAACGCTTAAACTTCCATGCAGCCGCTCATCTGCAATTTCTTTGCATTATTTAAACAGCCTCGTTTGTAATAGGCCAGCGGGCCCCTCTCCCACCCCGCCCCCCCAACGAAACCTCTCGCCAGTCCCGTGCTTATTTGTCATTTAAAAAGTTCGCCCGTAAATACGTTCGCTCGCGGAGCAGTTAAGGTAACTTAAATTGCACGGGTGGGCGGTCGGCGGGACGTCGCGGGGCGCAAGCTCTCGCTTAAAACGGCGAGCTTTGACGACGAGAGAGAGAGAGAGAGAGAGACCAAAAAAAAGGTCCATAAATTACACGCGACAAGACGTTCAGCGACGACCGTGGCCGTTTTTGTTTCTACTAGACGGGGAAGGTGGGGGGAGCACGTTGCGCCGAAGGCCGGGGTGAAGGTAAAAATCTTAAAATATCAAATTGGACTTTTCTTCTTCGCCTAACTACGTTCACACGTGTCGTCGCGTACACCGCTCGATTGATTATTCAACGCCAATTTTGCGAGGGATCGCGCCTGTGCAATCCTTATCGCCGTTGCGTATCCGAAGTCCGCCGTATCGTATTTTTATTGTCCATCGCTCAAAAGTCGCGCTGCTATCCGCCGTCGTTGCGGCGACGAGGGTTGCCGTAGATAACTGTTCGCAATTTTTTCACGCACTTGCCATTACGCAAGCCTCGGGACATTAACCCTTTGTACGATTCTCATATTTTACAACTGACTTTAATCGGCCGCTTACTTAATTACGGGTGCGCACGAGAGGCTCTATGGACAAGGGCAGTTAGTAATTAGGAGTGAAGAAACGGACGCCGATGGCGGAAAGTTTAACGGGGGGTAAACTTACGAAGTGGAATTATGACGGGTATTAAAAAACTAAAGACGGAGAAATAAAAAAGGAAGCAAGCGGGAGGGGGAGAGAGAGCGAGGAGCTGGAACTCTGCGTACATAGCATAGGATCGAATTATCTTAATTGATAATTCGACACGATGCGAATGAACGTGAGCTGCGTAACGCCGTAAATTTTCTGAGAGACTCGATAAAAAAAAAAAAAAAAAAAAGCAAGTCCTTTATAATGTTTCGCGTAAAATTTTAAGAAGTAACGAGCATTGGCGCGCGAGTCTATTCGAGCGTGAATTTTTTATGCTCGATTGTTATAAAGTCCGCGTAACTTTTCGTATGATAAAACCGATCTAAAGTGCGGCACGTCTCGGTGTGGCGATAAAGCGTGATATACATATCTATAAACGCAATGCCGCGCGCGTATCCTTCTTGGGGAGCGCTTGTTTAAAAAGGGGCGGCCTCGATAAGGCGCGATATGAAATATCCGATCCGATGACGGTACGGTCGTTCGTATGGTTATTATTGTTATTATTTCGTGAAAGGCCGGCTGCCGACGGCGCTCACGGTTCGATACGACGACTGGGATTGACGCCGAACAACGCACGAGCAACGGTGCCAGCGAAGAATTCGCGCGGTACGCCCGAGGAGCGGCGGCGCACGGCTCTACTCGCACGACTTCGAGCTCGTCGACGCTCGCGCTACTACCAGCCTTTTAGATTTACGAGCGGGAATTTCCATTTTTTTTTTTTTTTTTTTTTTTTTTTTTTTCAAAGCTTCGGCCGGTTAAAACGTCGAAATGGCCACCGTACCCGCCTCTACCCAGGCCAAGGACGTTGTCCGTACGAGGATCCGTAACGCGGTGACTCCGGGTGGTTGGTCGCGAGGCCCGATTACGCTCGAACGCGCCCCTCGCGCCTCGTCGGCCACGGAACGTTATTAATTAGTCCAGCCCACAGCCCCCCCCACCCCCTCGGCGAATTCCGCGTCCGGTTAATCTATGCGAGGTGGGCGGGGGGAAGGGGCCTTTTGGTCAATCGCGCCCGGGGGCGGAGGACTGAGAGGGGGGAGGATTTGATCGACGAGGTGCAAAATCGTCGATTCCTGACTTTTCCGGAGCACCTTCGGGACGAGGGCGCTTTTGTCGGGCCCGCGGATTGATCGGCCAAATCAGCCAGTGAACGTCGGCGATTAATCCTCGGCGGAGCGATTTTAAAGCCTCGTCAACGACGGCTTAGTTTGGAAATTGTTTCGTTATTTTTTTTTAATTATTCAGCGCTTCAAGGTCTTTATGATAATAATTGTCGTGTTTTTTTTTTTTTATATCGGTGCACAAGAATAAGCGTATTGTCGTTGCAGTCGAACGAAAAATCTTTTCTCATTCACAGTCCAATACTCCAAATTCCTCGACTTTGCAATACGGCTATAATGTCAATTATCTTGAACAAATTGATTGCTTGTGATGAAAATTCATTTTCTGAAATGAAAATAATTAATTGCTGGTTCTTTATTTTCCTGCAAATGCTTTCCTCGAAAGTGCTAACTAATATTCGCCCAGTCGGCGATTCCTGTATCCAATGCTCTACTTGCTCGTTAATTTTCACCATCAATCATACGAGCCGATTAATTAATGGTTAATCAGATAATGCCATGCAAATTCTTCAAAAACAAAAAAAAAAAAAAAAAACCATCGAATACACAGATATCGAAGAAAACGTCGATAGTTCGTAATTAGCGAGATTATGACGAATTATCCGAGAGAGGCCCACCAGCGTCCCTCTAAGCATTAACATCTATGACGATTACCGCGGCGTCAGCCGTAAAATTCGTCATTGGCCGAGTTTCGATTGCGGCCGCGACCCCGGGAGTCTCGGAGCAGGATCCGATCATTAATTTCCCGACGTACGAGGCAGCGGCTGATAGAGCATATTTCTCGTTGTTACCGAAATTTCCGACTGGGGTTGAAAACAAAACAAAACAAAAAAAAAAGAATCTTTTTACAGAAAGCCCTGCGGCCCTCGCCGCGTTAGACAACGCGAAAGGGTCATTTGCGAATCACTCCGAACGAAATCCAGCGTGTTAATTTAAATTAAACGACTGTCGATTCGGTTTTTTGAATCTATCACGATGAAATACTACCGTCCGACAACTGTGAGTCATTCGTTCGAAAATATACTGAAAAACTGGCAATTTCGTAACGGAAGATTTCGTTTGAACAAAAAAAAAAAAAAAAAAAAAAAAAAAAAAAACCCGAATACACTACTGGAAAGCAGCCTCCTCCTATGAGTAGAGGCACATATTTCGAAAATATTGAATGGAAAAAAGAGGAGAGAAAGAGGGGGGGCGGAGAGAGAGAAATTGAAATTCACCTGCACCACTTGAAAGCGATATTTCGGCCCCAGTAACAACCGGGACGAAACGGTCCCCATACGCCGCCACGCGCGTCTCGGTTTGATTGAGCGAAATATGATAAAATGCACCGCGCCCGGTCGGAATTTCGGGCGCGCGCGCGCACCCGTGGAAAGGGTCGGGTGGCTGAGTAGACGGCAGAAAAGGGGGGAGGGAGGGAGATGAGAGGATTTAACGGGGATGCTGAGTAACGCAAAAATGTACGAGGCTTTAAGAGAAGAATTCGCTTTGTTAGACGCGCCCGGCCGGATGTACAAGTCGATAGGGGGCGGGGCGGGGAGGTTTGTAAGTCGAGCGCTTGATTTATTTTCCCTGATTTTGTATCGGGGAGCGGAATTTTTCAGGTGGACGGGGGGGGGGAGATTGCCGTATATTGAAAATATCGCCGGGACCCCGTGAATTACGTCGACTGCGTGGGCCAATTGCGAAATAGATTTGTGGAGCGGGCGGGGGGAGGGGGATAAAAATCTTTCGGTATATCGTAGCGTCGGGGTCTCGCTGACTTCTTCTGGGACGCTGCCGATTGCGTCGGTAAAGACGACGCTTTGGGGGGAACGGCGAGAATTTCAGGCCTCGGGCCAAAGTTAAGGTCGTCCATTGGTTATTAATAGTGATCGAGACCCTTGTTATTTTTATCAGACCCCCGGAGATGAATCGATAAGAGGTTTCGAAGGAGTATTCCGTAATGTAGACGACAGATGCATCAGAAGCATTAATAAAAAAGGATTCACGTATTATACGAAAGAAACTTTTTCAATTAAAAATTATGCTCTTCAAAAATTATTAAAGCTTTCTTTCGCTCTCTCTCTCTCTCTCTCTCTCTCTCTCTCTCTCTACCCTCCCTCTCTCTGTCTCTCTGTCGTGACTCGTAGCAATGGAAAATTAATCATTGTCATTTACCAATGTTTTTGGATGATAAATCAAACGCGTATTTTTTTTTTTTTTTTGATGAAAAATATTTTCCAATATTAATTTTAGAATGCGAATAAAAATTGATGATAAAATTATTTAAGTACAACGATCAATATTACAGATTATATAATGACACGTGTTACCTATTATCAATCGGAGTGTCTAAATTCTACGATTTTATTGGAACTCGATAGCAGACGGCGATATTTTGTGTTCGTTAATTATTGTGAAAATTTGAAACACCTCCGGAAGGTATCGAAGAGGAGAGCGGCAAATATGACTTTCTTGAAATGTCCTCGATAATAAACACGAAAGTAAAGTTTAAAATAAATGTTGCGGTTGAAATTAAAGGCAATCGAGTGCAATATTCATCCAGGTCTTGGCAAACGAAGATTTTCACCCCTTGTATATAGACGAAACGTTTAAAAAAAATTTTCAGCCTAATTTAAAGACCGATTTCGCATTCTTTTTCTTCTTCTTCTTCGTCGATGAGACGAAATGTAAAAAAAAAAAAAGAAAAAACGCCGCGCGCGAAAAGTTCTCTCTCTACTTCTAAATATAAATCCGGCCAAAATCATTATTCAATAGAAATTATATTATATAATACAGTTCGTAGATAAAACGAAAGAATCGCTTTGACTGACAACAATGGACTTGTTGTGCGACTACTAAATTGGAACGTAATTATGAAACAATGCACGGTCGGTCGGTGGGAGGAAGAGGCGGCGGATAGGGGGGGGGGGAGACGCGCTTGTCTACTAATAACCGAATAGCGCTGTTCCAGCCGCTCGGCTAATGACTGCAACTCGAAGCTACGCGGCGCTTTTAGTTAGATTTCGAATACTTCGGTAAGTGACTTGTTATTGACACGCGGTGTCTGAGGATAGGCAGTTTTTTTTTTTTTTTTTTTTTTTCGTTCCCCTCGGCGAGCATCGCGCGCAAGTTGTGCGATACATAGTCGCGTTAAAGTGCGTTTAACAGTCGCTACGGCATCGATAGGAGAACGACGTTTAAATCGTGACTTCGTCAATCCTGTATAATAATATTGAGCGAATTTTAATTAATATGCATTTTAAATGGGAGGGTATTGAAGAAAATTTAATTACGACCTTTATGTCGTTGCGCGTGCTCTTCTTTAAAAATATCGATTCCATCATTATGTGATATTGCGAGAAAATAGCAGTCTGCGGAACATATACGCGAACGATAGTACACTTACTTGTACATCCATACTCGACTTTCCCCCCTCTCTCTCTCTCACTCTCTCTTTCTATCTCCCCCCCCCCACACTTCTCAGTGACATCTCTCGTTCAGCAAGCGCAGTTATTGCCAATGAGTCTTAATGATATAATGCGCTGCTGGCAGAGTTTACGTATAATTCGTTCCGGCCGATGCGCCAAGCCTTTCCTGCTATTCTTTCCGAGTCTTAGAATTATGCAGCTCGAAAATCTAACCGCATTTCTATAAGCATGTATATAATCTCGCATTGAAAGCCCGCTCACCCGCTCGATCATCGCTTTCCTTCATCGCATGTATACCGTATCGCGCGCGCGCGCGCGCCCCAGTGCCGCGAAGAATAAAGCAGTTTTATTTCCGCGCGATCGGTTTTTGGTGGGCACTGCGTTAAAAAGTAATAGTCCGCCCCAGGTGGACGGGAAATCCGAGACTAGAGAAAAAAAAACATTCATACGGTCGGCGCGATTCGGACGGATTAATGCGCAGACGATGATCTTTCTGGCTCCGCGCTCTTTTTAAATAAACTAACCGGCGACGTGGGAGGAAAAAAATCGTTTCAATTCGTATTAATTATTCGTAATTCGAATTCGAGTTACAATGGAAGTCCGTAGTGAGCGTGAAAAGTGAGAAGGGAAGAAACAATAATAATTTTCAGATTACGATTTTACGAATGGTCAATGTATAAATCAAGGCGTGCAATCTATTTAGGGAGGGGGCGAGGCGGGGGATGAAAATTTTTTTAGGTTACGAATTACTAGTTGCATTATAATCCGCGTTCGGATACTAAGAAAATTCGTTGTTCCAATCGGGATACATTCTCTCGCGGGACGAATTCGCCGGGCCCTGATGAAAAGTCGACCTCTAACGTACGCGAATGCTCTACGCCAAGCCACCTCGAGCCGTCCTCGCAAAGAAGAGCCTCATACGCGCTCGAGTCACACGAATCGGCCTTCCTTCTCCTTGGCGCGCTAACTCTGGGGGGGGAAGGGGGGAGAGAACAGAAATCCCTGCCCCCCTCCCCCGTCTCAGCGCCGAAGAAAACACAGTAACGCGCGGGGTAAACGAGACGCGGGAGCTCGAGTCCCGCCCGCCGCGCCCACGGTTTTCATTACCGTCGCAATTGAGGGGAGGGCGCCGCGTTAATTCGGCGCCCGTAATCCAAGAGCCCGCGGACAGAGCTGAAATTAATTTCGGCGCAGCCGCCGGGATCCATAATTAACTTCATTACGATGATACTCGCTCGAACCTCCGACTTACCCGCGCCGAGCGTTAATAAGCCCATTGTTACTCGTCCCCGTGCCCGCCCCGCCCACCGTGTCGCCGGGTCGCGCTAGACCGGGGGGGGGGGGGCCGCGTCCGCAACGCCGAACCGGTGCCGAACTGTCGCCGGGTTATAATTCGGCGAGCTCTCGCGTTCGAAGCCCGGGGACTTTTTTTTCTTTCTTACTCACCACCCCCCTCCCCCAATCCGCTGCTCGGCGATACTTCGCCCTCGTGCCCTATTGTGCTTTTTTTTCGCTATCCACGGCCCCGATCTCGGAGGGACGCATTGTCGTGGGTCACGATCGGGCGGCCATTCGCATAATCCGTTGTACGGATTATAGGATTTATTTGTTCCTCGGCATTTGCATTCGAACGAATACTTTTGCACAAACTTATTTAAATTCAAATAAAAAGTAAGATTGCACGTTATAAAGTGCGACTGGGACATTTGGCGCGAACGAGGCACAAAATGAGAATTTCACTATTTTACTGCGAGAACATATCATTGATTATATTGATATTTGATTTCTCCCACAGCAGTGTATTCTCTGTTTATAATTTCATTTAAAATATGATACCGGGCAAATTTTTTTTAAGTTTGATTTTATCAAAAACTGCCCGATTCCATCAGACTTTTCATAAAACATTTGAATTTCTGCATTATTTACGAGAAACGAATCCACAGCTTATATTTTACTTTCCCGTCAAAATTCGATTTTTTGATAAACATAAGCTTAAACTTAGACAAATATCAGACACTGCATAAATTCGTAAGTGCAACAGTTGTTTAAAAAAGTATCGTTAAAAAAAAAGAAGATTAATTAATTAACGAATAAAGAGAAGTACTTCCAGAATGTAACTTCATTGTATTGAAGCTCCTGGAATTGAGTTTGAATAATAATAAACGACTTCCTTCGAAGCAGTAACAATTGCTGTACTATTAAGTGGAACATCTGCTGCGCGGTACTTAAAATAAATCAGCAAATGACTAAACTACTAAACTCTAAACTAATGTATTGCATCGCGCCGAGGATTTTGTTTATATACCGTTATTGCCGTTTAACTAGTCGAATGAAATAGTTGCTTTTTGTTAGTTACTGCGACTACAAAAAAAAAAAATTATGTAATAAAATTTAGAATGCTACTAAAGATTTTTAAAGAAATTCACGTAATAAGAAAAGACTAATTCGAAACTAGTGTGAAAATTAAAAAAAAAAATTATAGATTAATTAATTGAACGATTTCCATACGTACATGATGATAGAATATAAAATTCAATCGACGTCCATCCTACACTAAATAGATATTTCGAAATTAGTAGCCCAGAATTTTCAATGTGCGAGATAAATCAATAGGCATTCAATGAATACAGAGTGAAAAAGCAGTTAATCGACTGGCAATACTAGACCGAATTCATAACTTTCGTCGGGTTACGCGAGCTTTTCCTCATATATGCGCGGTAATAGGATCTTATCCCTGTGGTTCGCCTTACCTAATACGTCGCTCCTTGACCCCCTCCTCCCGCATCTGCCCTCCGCGAGCGGATGAAATCGTCTTCCGCACATTGTTCATTTCGCATACGATAGATGACGCGAGCGCGCAGTGTATCGATAGGAAAAAAAAAAACACGAACAAAGAAGATAGAAGTAAAGTAGAGGTCGCGAATTTCATATCAAACGGAAGGAGGGCAGAAAATTTTACTCTTAGATCGGACGCCATGCCGGTGAGTTTAAGGCGTTCACTCCAAGGATCGCTTGGAAACTGAATAATCCCTTGACCAGCGATAAATTGATAAAGCTTCGCGTTTGCTCACGTCGAAAACGTCTTTTGAGATGCAAATACACACACACACACACACATATGTATATATAGGTTATATACTGTCGCAACGAAGGAGAGTACTTTCGGACGCGTAATTGAACGGAGTTGAACGCCCGTCGCCGGGTAATACGCTTTGACCTCGGCCCCTGCGCGGCGAATTCAATTATTCGCGTCGAACGCGTTGGCGCCCATTATCGGGACTGCACGCGCGCGCCGCATGATACTTTCATTCCGTTTGCCGTCGATCGTATCGTATAAATCTGTGAAAAATCGTTTGAAATTTCATTGGGAAGCACGAAACGAGGGGGAAAAAAAAACGGAAAACAAAGCCTCGCGATTACAACGTTGCCTTTGGTAATTCGCTCGACTAGGCAGCGTTCCGCGCGAATTGTCCTCCATTCGACCGATAACGGAATTTTGACGGTTGATCCAAAAATTTTGAGCAGCCCAAAGGGGGAGGGGGGTGGTCCTGTCGATCAAAGATTCAATGGTCCCGAATTAATTAACCATCCGTGTAAATCACCATCGCTCCCGAAACGCCGATATTTCGAATATTCGAAGATACGCGTCAGTTCGGGCTTATTTAAATTAAACTGTTAAAATCGTTCTTCAAGCAGCCCCGATATCCTAATCCATCGTCCTGTCAGCAGCATACAGCCGCCACTCCAATTCACCGCCTCCCCCCCTCCGCTCTCTTTATCTCGCTCTGTCTTTAAATCCTGCAGCGACCATAAAACTGTCGAACCAGCCACTGGAAAACAGGAAGCCGCGCGCCGTGCTACCCGAAAAAACCGCGGTAGCTCTTCTCGAGAAAAAGGATGAGAAAAAAAAGAAGAAGAAAAAAAGAGCGCCGGAGAGATGCCGCGGAGTCGCGCGGCAACTTCGATTAATGCAGCACTCCGGGCTCTCGGCCCGATCGAAATTTACTGCCACTGCAAAACAACGGCAAATTTTTGTTTTTCTTCTTCGGTGCCTCCTGCGAGGAGGGGAAAGGGGGTGCCAATGCATTTCTTCGACGCCTATGTCAAGGTCCTTCTTGAATTTGCACTAGAGCGAGGAGGACGCGGATGCAGCGTCTTTTTGAAATTAGGAATCGCGTGTGTGCTGAAAAATGATTGAGCGCGACACGATAACGGGGAGGGAATGGTGAATTTTTAATAAACCGTCAGGCTCGCTGGCCGTGACGAGGCTGAACACTTAATTGCGTACATTCGTTGACGTCGATCTTCTCGAAATTAATGTAACCAATAAGTGCCCCACCTCCCGTCGCTCCGAAAAAAACCGATGCCCAAAAGTTATCCGGTTCGCGCGACCGAGGCAGAGCGGCGAGGAAACCGTTGCGGAAAACCTCCCCACCCGACGCTCGCGCTTCCTCCTCGAGAAATTTAATATCGAGAAATCGACCGCCCGTCCCGTCCCCCTCCTCTCGTTGCTTATCATTCGAATGGCGGCCATTATCAAGCATCGTGGCCCCTTTAAGCGATCGCCCTCCCCCTCCCCTCCAGCGCGTCCCCAACGCCGGTATATCGGTGAACGGGTGAGAAATTAAAGTGGGGTGGGGGGGGCTAGAGGGGGACGCCGGTGGCGCTATCGCGAAAGCCCGAAACGTCGTTGCACACACGCCCAGCCTCGCGAGGACGAAGCTAATTTCCCCGCTTCCGCCGGGCGTCCCGACTCGCGAAGCTTTATCCCCCGCGGGTTACGGGTGGGGAGGGGGGACCGCAATTTTACAATTTTACGTACGTGTCATTCCTCTCCTCCCCCGCTGCGCGGCCGCCGCGCGCGCCAAGAACACAGAATCGCGCCTCTGAATTTCGCGATTCTTATCCGTCTTTCGGTTCGTTTGCTTTTTCTTCCTCCGTTTCATTGTACGCTCGCGCATAACGCAGGGGCGGAGGGGGGGGGGGTTGGGGCGAACGCGCTCGCCAGAATTTCCGCTCTATTTGTAGTTTTTGCGACTGGCGAGTTGCGCCCCCCCCCCGGGGGTGCGTTCCTCTGTCTTGCGCCATGCCGAGCGGAAAGGAACACTCGGAAGGTAACGGTAAATGGAGCGTAACCATTTTTTTTTTTTTTTTTGAGTTTGTACCTCGGCCAAACTCTTTCTTCTTTTTTGTTTTTCGTTTTTTTTTTTTTTTGCTGCGTTGTTTCATTTCAAATGGGAGCTTGGATAGTTCCCCCGACCCCCCCCCGCTTGCAGTTTTATACCGGACACGGCGTCGAAACGGATTTTTTTCAGGTCCGGCGAGAAGTTGATTTTTCGACTGTGGCGGGATTTGGTGGCTGGTGAATAAAATGCATACGTTTATCTTTATCTGCTAAGCTGGAAAAAAAAATCCCTCTGTACAATTTTTGCCGAGGCAATCAAATTATTTTTGTATCATCAGATGGAAGTTATCTCGCGTTTTTTTAAAGGATATTCTCAGTTTTTTCAACTCCAATACTGCTTCCAATCTCGTAATATTAGATTTAATGTCAAATATCAAATAATTTGCATTGGACGCTATTGATTTCGTTACGTGCTATGAAAGCACCATTCTGCATAATACGATTATCTGCCTACATTGATAAGAGCAATTGAATGAGTTGCTTTTTTTTGTATCTCTAGAAATCTAAACGCAAACCTAATATTAGCGAAATCGTTGGAGAGAAAATCTTATTTACAGAAAATCTTATTTGCTGTAGTTACCTTCACAATTTATTTTATCGAATACGCTTATCTGCGAGCAATGATTATCGCATAATAGTACACAGAATCTGATGCATGCTTAACTCCTTCTAGGTCATGACAATTGCAGCTGTTTTCTAGTTTTAATGAAGAAAAAAAACTGCCGTTCGAATAATTTACATTAGATGACTAAAATTACAAGTAGAATTAGGAAAAGTCGGAAAGAATAATTTTCTGACATAATGAGACGGTTTTTGATTATCACGTTCTTTAGTCTATTTACAAAATCGGAAAACTAGAGCGAAGGAATCGATCTACGCGATAACGCTAATCATAATAAATCTTCGAAAGCCACGCTACGTAGGAAATATCTGGGAAAAATCGTATGTCGGCATAATTTTTCCATTTCCCGACAGGCGGATTATTCGACGCTTTTTCTCTCTCTCTCATCGCTCGCATCAATGTTCGACGTTCATCAAACCGCTCGCCCTTAATTAATACCAAGTTTTTTTTTCGAAATTGAAGAGAGACGTTCCGGGACGCGCGTACGGATTGTAATCGCGCTGATGAGATAATAATTTTTTTCCTTCTTTTTTTTTTTGATTTTTCTTGCTCGCTTCACTTTTGAGAAAGTCGATCGCGAGCGGCCCGCTCGAGATGACGGGGGACCGCCAGCTAATCAGCTGATTGCTACTCTATTTGATAACGAGCCGGCAGACGGTCGGGGCGCAAAACAAATAGCCCCCGGGACTTTTTAATTTATACCCGAGGAATTATTCCACCGCCCGGCCGACTTGACCTCTACTTTCCAATTTCCCTGGCCCCCCAGTCGCGGTTCCCGAGAGCCGCTTCCACGGATAAGATCCGCCCGCGTGAAGTCGCGAAGATAAACGAAGCCAATTACGGCGACGGCCGCGCCTCAATCGTTAACCTCTCTGTCGATTTCGGATTTGCCGAATTAATTAAACGATAATTTTAATTATCTCGGCATTGGGTTTTTTTTTGTTTTTTTGTTTTTTTTTTTTTTTTTGTTGTTACGCATCAACGTTCGATTTGCGGATTAGCCAGCTGAAAATGAAGCGGCTGGCAAGAATTTTTTATCGCGCGACGAAATTTTGCACGAAAGTGGAGTTGAAGATAAATTAATTTGTTTCATTCGGAGATTAAGATGAATTTCTTTAACGGCCGCGCTGTCGATTCTCGTTTTATAACCTGTGCAATTTTTATGCGCATTTTATAATAATAGCACAATATCGTGTTTATTCACATTGACTGAGCTTAATTCGGAAAACGATAAGAATGATGCGAATCTTATTTTTGAACGAAGCTAATATTTCACCCCCTCCCCCTTCCGCTCCCTCGACCACCCGTACATGTAAGAAGCGCATACACACAATCGCGGTGATATAGATGACCCGGATTTTGGTTCAAACAGGAGAGAAAGATAGAGAGAGACAGAGAGAGAGAGAGAGAGAGAAAGTGCACATATCCAATTTATCAGTCTTCTAGAAAGTAGGTTAGATCAGGTTCGGCGTCGGAATGAACGTCCTTCGGGCGACTATAAATATTTTACAATATTAATTCGGAAAATATCCACGAATCCGGAATGAAGACGAGCGAGATATCGTTCCTTTGTTCTAATATTCGAACGGTATAATAAGATTTCTTCGATTCATTCTCGTTTCGATTGTTCGTGGGCCGACGGCCTTCGTCGATCAATTTTATTACAATTATTGACGTCGGAATTTTCAGTCGTCGACCTATCTTTAGTTTATATATATATATATATATATATATATATATATATATATATATATACGGACGCGCGTTTACGCATACACACACATATATATATGTATATATACGCACACATATATTTTTTTCTGACTAACTGATTTACTTAAGGGGTACTCGGTTCCCGATCTCTCAAAAATGTACTAAAAACGAAGAATTTCCAATTCCTTATCTCATTGCCAAGTCTCTTTTGCCCCGATAATTGAATATCCCTGAGGCTATAAAAAAAATCGTCTAAAATCATTTCTTTTCCTTTAATCTCGCCTTACTGCATTATTGGAGCTGCGCATCCTCACCTACATCTATCCCTGCCTCCCCCCCTCTTTCCCCCTCTCCCCCTAGTCCCCTGCTCCTATTTCCTCAGCCATCCCCTTCGCCGCCCCTTTTTTACGCTTCGACCGACCCGACTCCACCGGCTAATTATGTTATTTTTCTCGTGCGCCACGGCTCGCGATTTCTCCTCATTTAATTCCCGCGCTCGCCCCCTCAATTTGTACCCGATGCCGTCGCTCCGCGCGCCCGCCCCCCTTCTCCAACCCTTTTTTCTCGAATATCCGATTACTTTATGCAATCGCGGGCGTAACATCGCGTGCGCCCTCCCCCCAGCCCCACTTTCCTGTTTGTCCATCAGCCCGAGAACACTCGATGATCGAATAGAGAAGCAAAAAAAATAAAAATGAGGCAACGACAAAATCATTCAGTCCTTCGCTGGCAGACCGGATTTTTTTTTGTTCGTTCGGACGTGGCGTCGAGCTAACTCTCTATTTCGTAGAATAATTAATTTTCGCGGGTGGAGGAGGGGGAAGGGGTCGCCGGGCGTAAATTCCGAAATTGGAGGAGTACACGTTGGATCCGTGGCCGGGGGGAGGAGGCGAATGCAGCGAATCCCGAACGAATCGAATGACCCGCGGTAATCTGATCGAGGATTTAAATATACAAGTTGAAATAAACGGTGAAGCTGCTTTTGTTCGCAGCAAACAGGAATATATATATATATATATATATATATATATATATATATATATATATCGGTGTTTAAATAAAAAAGGCTGGGATTCCTTTAAAGTAATTAGTTGTATGTAGCTACAAACGTGTATCCCTCTATTTCTGATAGAGCAACTTTCCATAATAATCAAATTTATCGCCTCGAGCTCTTCGTAAAGCAGCCGACGGCTGCCTGAACAAACGTTACGCCGAACGCTACGGCATATCGAACGAGCGCGGAGACGTTCGCTCTCGCGCACAATGTCCTTTCTCCCCCTACCCCCTCCCCCCGCCGCTATTTTCTCTTTTTAACCCGTGCGCGGCCCGCGAGTTCGGCGATACGTAGTCGAGCACGGGTGAAACGAACTTCGTAGGTGCGTCGACGCCGCTACCCTCCCCCCCCCCCGCCAGCCCGGAAACTTTTCAGCGTGGGCTCGCTCTGTACTCCCTTCTGCACTGTGTTACAGCGATTTTAACTCCTCCTCTACCGGGAAATTTCCAGGCTGTGCCGATATCCGAATGCGTGCGTTCGAAGCTTTCGAAAGGCCCCGTACGCACGTTCAATCGTTGATAATGCAGGATTTTTTTTTTTTTTTCGTTTTTCGTAATTACGACGCTGAAAGACATGAATATCCCGCGGAAGGGCGAGCTGCTGTAATTTCAGACTCGGCGTCTAGATCCAAGCCCTTCTTAAAAGAATCGCGATTAACTTTTTTTAGGATGCGAGAAAAATGCTTGTCCAAGTAATCAGAGATATTCTACCTAGGCCCAACGTGGAATTCGGTTTATAATCGATCTACAAATTGAAATACAACAGACGACGGACAAATCGTAGGAAAGGCAAAATTTCAGATTCATGAATTATGACAAGGCGATAGGACCATTACGGATTCTTCGCTTTGTACGCACCGTCTAATAATGCAAAGAGACTTCCTCCTTCGATTTGCGAGGAACGCCCCGAGTAGCCCTCATATCCATCAATTTTGATTTATCCTTGAAATCGAACCGTTACCACGTCAGCCAAGCACCTCGATCTTCTATTCCCACTCGTCGTCTGCTCGTTTCATCTAGAATAAAATACGGCGAATGACGACGGCCTTACGCATCCAAGCTCTCGGTGTTGCTCGCTTTTCCAGCATCGTTAACCGACTGCCTATTAACACGGCTAATGATAACGATAATGATAACACGACGATTACGTCGATTGCTGAAAAAAAATCGCTCACGATTCTCTCCGTCCACGGCGTCTCCGAAGCGCGTCGTCCTCGGCGACCGGTAAACCGGCCACGAGGCAGCCGGATTATGCTCCCCGAACTTTCCTCCTCCTCGCGCCGGTCTCTTCCTGCGCTACTCGGTCCTAGCGAGGCGCACAGCTGCTTAACAACCGCGGCGACTCGAAATCGCGCGTCGGTAGGTGGGAGTGCGGGGGAGGGGGAGGGGGGAGGGCAGCGGAGTTCAAGAGAAAACTTCGAGATATATACAACACCGAGAGCGGTGTTTAATAGCCCGAGCAATGTGGCGAGCGAACGAGGATACGGGGGGGGGGGGGGAACGCTTGCTTGAACGTCGTAGTTAACAAAGGCTTATGTGCATATGCACGCTCGCGTGTGGGTGTGTGTGTGTGTGCGGCGGGGTTGGGGGGGGGGCGTTCGCCTGGATGCGAATTTTATGGAAAGACTCTCACGGCGCCGCGATGAAGGGGAGAGAAAGATAGATAGAGGGAGGGAGAGAGAATTTTATTTTGATACCGACGCGTTTCGGCAAGTATATAACCATTAGCGGGGCTCACCGGCTCTTTAAACTTACGAGCGAAAATAAATTCAGGATCCCGGTACGTTGTTTCAGTATTATTATTCTTTATTATTATTATTATTACTATTATTATTATTGTTGTTGTTGTTGTTGTTGTTGTTGTTGTAATTATTATTATTGTAATTTACAGGGATTTCGGGGGCTCTCCCAAGGATGGGACTCGGCGATAAATTCTGGGCGAGGGGAATGAATATCTATTCTTCTTTTCACCCGCGTGCTCGTACGTTGATATCCAAACGCGCGACGGCAACAACGGCGACAAAGAGAAGCGGGATAATGCGCGAGCGCTCGGCGCAATCCCCCCTCGTTAGAGCGTAAGCGCGCGCCTCGCTAACGACGACGATTCCAGGACAATGGCTGCCTTTTTAAATCGGGCCACGGCAAAAAGGTACCCCGGCCCGTACCTTCGTCCCCCTTGCGGATTATTAAATTAATCCACGCGCCGGAGGGCGAGCCCGACCGACGGCTCTCCTATTTTCGGCCAATTATACGAGCGGGGCCGAAATTGCCCCCCGCAATTAGCCGCGAAAGTTTTCGACTCGCCGCGGCACCGACGAAAGTTCACTGGAGAGGGAGGGGGGGGGCGAGATACTCGCGGGAAGTGAATTTACCAGCGGAAACCAGCCGAATCCTCGGCCCGGCGGCCGCCGCGAACCGCATAAAATCATTGTCCCTCGGTGTACGTAATTGGCCGAGCTCGCGGTTCCGCAATCGCGTCTATTCGCGTCCGCCGCGCGATGCTCGGTAATGAAGTTACGGGAGAAAACACAAAAAAAAAAAAAACAAAAAAAAAAAAAAACTTCCCTAGCGCGCCGCGAGCCCCCCGAGCGCGTCCGCGGATGATAAAATGACCGGGGTGAGGTAGCGCCGGAGCGATTCCGCCGTGGCGTGCCGCGGCGGAAAAATGACAGAGGGCAGCCGCGATATGAGAATTGGACTCGTGCTAAATGTGAGCGTTGAAGCGAGCTCGAATACGGCCTCGCTACTGTCAATTTGCAAATCTAAGCCTAAGCTTGAATTCGCGGCGCTCGGTATTTAAAAAATATACGCTTGGTCTCGTATTATTGCGCGGTGCCCGTTCTATGCTAATACTGTGGGAGTATCGAATTGTTGCGATAAACATTTTATGGAAATATTCTATGATAAATATTTTATTCGGTTTTATAATACATCGCTAAAAATTAATATGGCTGTTCTACGTACGTAAATACAGTCCAACGGCGACTCCTCACTTTCAACTGGACATATCACTTTCGATCTTCGTGTTAAAATTACAGCAGTCGCTTCTCAATGAAATACCCACAACTGAAGCGAGATAAGCTAATTTAACAAGGAAAATCGTGCGTCCTGATTTATAAGAAAAAAAAAAAATTAAACGTTCGATTAGGCAATGTATTCGACTATGCCAATATTTTTATACTATTAAAAAAAATTTAATATTATATGAAACTTGTGCCAAGATCTCAGATGTTGCATGCAAAACAAAAGGAACAAATTAGAGAAACATATTTTTAATACAATTGATTTACGTCCGCCTAAAATATAAAACTTAATCGTTAAATAAGAATTTTAAAATTACACTACCGAAAAGGTGAAACTGTAATGATCGTTGTCGGCATGTAAAATTTCGAATTTTTTTTTCTTCTAAACAAAAAAATTTTTTAAATAATTTACTCAAATTATTCGTATAGCTTATAATAATGATTAATACGCAATCTTAATTTTGAATGATTTCTGACGAATGAAAATTAAAATTACCAAATGTTATGTAAGTCTTTCTTACAGCGCAGTTACCAATTCCGTAGCCAAAAGGTCACTTTTGTCAACTTTACGCGTCTGACACACAACGCGTGTAAGATACGAACAGAAATAAAATTAAAAAAATTAAAAAAAATAAAAAATAAAAAAAACTTCCCTTCCCTACTAATTCTGTCTCGCAATAGAGCAAAACTTCGTGAATACCCTAAAAATTCTTTACATCTATGAAACTGTTTACTAAATACACCGTTATCCCAACGAGGGGAATTCTCGCTGTACCACCAAAATCCCGGCAGAAGAAGAAAAACGTACACCGAGCGCCGGTCCTCGCCCGTACGACGGAGCAGCAACGACGAAACAGACGAAAAGTGAAAAGGCAAGGAACGAGTACGCGATCCGACCGACGCACTGTCTCACATCGTCCCGACGGAGCCCGATGCCTCTACGAGGATTCTTAGTGGGTGAGGGGTGGGGGGGGGGTCGACGAGCGAGACACGACGCCGAGAACGAGAATCGCGCGCGAGCGGCCAGCGATTCCGACACGTAGTGACGCAGAACCGACGACGCGGCGGTCGCGCGCGCACTGAGCGCCTCGGCCCTTGGCGGGCTGCCGCCGCCGCTGTCGCGACGACCTCGCGAGGAGGGGAGGAGAAGGAGGCTGCGCACTTCGCGCTCTCGTCTACGCGGGGAATTGGGGGGGGGGATTGCGCGCGGACCGGGCGGGCGGGGGAGGGGGGATGATCAAGGGGGATGACGGTGCGTGGCCGAGCAGGTGTACGACGCGCGGGCCTGAACAGCCTTTTTCAGAATGAAAAGGGCGAATTTGAATGTGCCATAAGCGAGGACATGTTTTGATACCGCGGTCGTATTGAATCTAGCTAATTTTAATTTCGCTAGCTCGTTCGTTAAATTTAGCTCCTGTTTTTATTTTAGCGCGCGAATAAAAAAAAAAAAAAAAATCTTAAAAGTCTTACAAAAATTAAGAGTAAATTGTTCGAAACGGGCAGTGAAATTTATCAGGAGCTACGCGCTGGATTTTTTAACTTTTCTTCGCGATCGGTTTACCGGGAACTGTGGTAATTTTCGCAAGAAAATTATTCTCTCTGTGGACTACTCGGAGAACGGAGCGGTTGAAAGCGGGAAGAGCTTGTAAATTTAAGAGGCAGTTCTAAAATGATTTATGTAACGTCATTCTGTTGAATATTTTTTGTATTGCTTTCTAGTAGAAGTATAGGGAAAAAAACCGACTTTATAACGAAAGAATTTGAAGTTTTATCAATTTCTAAGCAATTTTTGTTTTATTTTTTACTCTCTAATGGTGTACTACTTATGGCTGTATAATTTTGATTGTTAATAAAATGTTGAGAGGTGAGGTATCCCAGCCTTCCCAAATAGGTATCTTTAAAATATCGTTGAAAACGTAATGCAAGCTCGACGCTCTTAGTAAATTACTTACTTTGTATTACGAACGCATACGTATCAACTAAGAAAGTATTCGCTCGCATAGTTAAAAATAAAAGCCCGAGGCGAGAGCGGAAAGAATTATTTACTCGAGTTGGTCCAACGTCCCCACTCCATCCCCTTCCCCCATACCGCTCTCCCGACGTACTTTGGGATTGGAAAGGGGCTATCGATTGAACGCGGAAAAGTTTAGCGTAACGATACGGTGAATAATTGACGGTGTATCATCCATAAAGGTATCCGCCGTATCGAACTGTACCCTCTCGTACGCGGGGGGCAACGCGCCTCCTTCGAGCCTCCTCCCACGCTCCCTTTGTGCTCGCCCGGATCAATTTCGGCGAATATACGCGGCCCCGCGCCCCGCATGCCACCAACCCTCCCCCCCTCCGCGTCCGATACCGGCGCGTCGTCCCTTCGGCTCCATTAACGACTCGCCCCTCTCCGTGTATTCTCCCCTTTTTCCTTCTCTTGCTCTACTCTCCTCCCCCCCTCTTCGATCCTTTGCTCAAGCGCCGCACGGGCTTACCCGAAACTCTTCTTCTTTCTCCTTTCTCTTTTCCTCTTTTCTTTTTGTTTTTTGTTTTTTTTTTTTTTTTATATCGCCGCCGTCGCCTCCCGTAGTTGGCTTTCCCGCCCTCGAGATTTCTCGTGTCTCGGGCGCTCGCGCATACCCCCCCCCCCTCGGTCCCCCAATTTACTCCGCCGTCGCATCGGCTACGGGAAAGGATGCGAGGAGAACGAGAACGAATGGTTCTTTTTTTTTTTGCCCCTTAGTTCCGAATTTACCCGTATCGTTATAACGGCGAAATCACTGGTTGGGAGGATAAGGCGAACGATAC
The DNA here is from genome assembly GCA_018907035.1 of Sycobia sp. Sy_11. Classification (NCBI taxonomy): domain Eukaryota; kingdom Metazoa; phylum Arthropoda; class Insecta; order Hymenoptera; family Epichrysomallidae; genus Sycobia; species Sycobia sp. Sy_11. Next base: position 1,145,697 of record JACCIC010000075.1, read on the forward strand.
GATCGACGAAGTTTGCCTGGCTACTTTTCCATTTCTCGTGAGCGATTGCTTGTTTTTTTTTTTTTTTTTTTTTTTGTTTTTTGCTTTTTTTTGCGTCCTTCGCAAAATTTCAGTTTATTCGACCTCGAGCCAGACGAGGGATATCATTGCTGTCCCCCTACGAAGACAATCGTTTCTCACGCGAAGTCGTTAAATCGAAGCGTCGAAATTACGGGCGTGATTTCGCTGCTCATACAAGCACTTAAATAAACCTTCCTCCTAATACGTCGCCGAGGAAATTTTTGGCGATTCGCGTAGTGCTGGCCTCCCAGAGACGAAGCCTCGTGCCTCGAATTTCGCCAAGCGTCGTTAGAAACGCGGAAAAACTGTCAATGACGTGAATTCAGCAGCGAGAAACTAGACTGGCACAGGGAATTCGTCCCCTGGCCTCCTTGGCCCGTCCGCGATTCGATTGATCGCTGATCAATTAACTCGACCGTGTCTCTAAGCGCGCGAACTCTTGAGGCGAACGTCGCGCGCGGAGTCGCCAGCCACCGAGCAAACTCCCGCCGCGTCCCCGTCGCCCCTTTCGTCTAATCTGCCAGGCGCTCGTCGGTACTTCGGAACGGGATTGGTCGAAGCGGCGGACGGCAGCGGGATGGCGCGACGCTCGTCTGTCCCGCTGTGTACCGGCGAAAATAAAAAATCAAAGAAAAGACACGGTGGTGAGGTAAACTTGGAGGGTGGAGCCCCGCCTCACCCTCCCCCCGGCTTCTAAGGGCGGGGGGGGGAGATAATTTCCTTTGTCTCGGCGATACGTCGTCGAGAGAACAAATTAAGAGCGGTTTAAAGTTTTCAGTGGTAAAGTGGTGGATGTGCGCGGACGCCTGTTTCTCGCGCCGCGAGCTACTCTCGCTGTCTCTCTATTCTTATGTGTCTCTCTCTCTCTCTTTCTCTCTTTCTCTCGTCTGCGTGGCATAATCAAGTGTTTTTGGCCTTCGTAGAACCTTTTACTTTTTCATTTCTTTTTTCGGTATATTTGGTTTCTTTGGATAACCAACCTTTTTTTGCAAATGTTATTCATTAGCTGGTAATCGTGACTATTTGAATGGTTAAATTTGACACGTTTGCTGCCACGCTTGCTCCCTATTTTTTAACGAAGAATTCCGTTTCGAGGGCCGTATATTTTAGAAAAAAATCGTCGATATTTTAACTGCGCAATGAACGCTCCGGTATTTGCATCCTGACAACGTAATCAGCTGCCTTACTCCAATTTCACGGCGTAAGGAACGGACGCGATATCTCATCGAAGCATCTGCATTTCCGTTTACGTCGAGAACGTCGAAATATCAGAAGTAATATTCCCGGTATGATTCTTTTCATCTAATTCATCGCTGCTTTTCAGTGTCCAAGAGAAACTTCCAAAACTGACGCTTAGACAAGACGTGTTTTTGTTTTTTATTTTTTTTATTTTTTTTTTTTTGTTTTATTGTCGGAAACAAATCAGAAAACTTCTCGCTCTGACGAGAAGCGAGCCCTTTTGTCGTCACGTCTCGAGAGGTTAATATTGACGCACAGCCCCTACCGAGCGACTCGCGCGAGCAGCGCTTCAGGACAAATATTATGACTCGCGCCGAGCGAACGACTTGATTACGGCCCTTTGTGGAGCCCGCGCGGGATTAAATATCGCCGAGAACGTCCCGCGAGCAGCGAGAGAGGGCAGGGAGATTTCGTCGCGCTGGATCTCTAATTCTCCGGTCGTACGTTTCGTTCCCATCAACTCCGGCTTCTCGCGCGATCCTCGCGTACAGTCTCGAATTTTACTCTCGGTCGCGAGTAACGGGGGAGGGGAACAAGAGAGAGAGAAAACAGGACCAGAATCGCCGATGGGCGAGGAGGCCCGATAACGATTCGTCGATAAGGGCCCGCTCGGGCAGCTATCGCGAGCGGTTGCCCGTTGAAAGCGACGGCGCCAGCCGAGATCTCGGGGCGACTGTCGACTTCGCGCGATATCGAGCGCGTGCGAAACGAGGACTCCCCCTCCCCAACATTGTCCAAAGTTTCGGCTGGTAAATTCAACGGACGCGGCCCGAACTCGCGCTCGACGGCCGTCTCGGGCTTTTGCACGCGCTCGCGTAGCCGACGCTGACGGTTACGTTCGCGTCGCGCGAAAAGTCCCCTTAAGGGAGTCGAAGCCCGGCGACATGTAACGAGCGCCGCACACTTAAAACGAGAATTAGCAAGAATGGCCAACGCGTTGAACACCGGAGTATCGATTTCGCCGCCCCCTTTGTAATTTTGCCCGTGAATCTTTTCGTTCGGCGAATTTTATCGAACGTACCTGACCGACTTGAAATATCCGAGCACAGTAACGAATGAAATTCGATTTATCCATTAATTCAAAAAATTCGTCCGTCTCGTTCTCGGCGCGCGCCTCCGATCAGTTCCAACTAATGGGAAATCCAACAAGAACCTAAAAAAATAAATAAAAAAGGAAGAAAAAAAACATTCTCAACTCCCGCAACTTGGAAATAACATTGATCTTATCCCCTGTAAGCTCGGCCGTTATATCCATAGGACCGCATTCGTTGCATTCCAGCGCCCGGACTTAATTAATCTTCCTTAATTAATTGATCGCGGAATTCCACGGTATCCCGTTTCTTTAATTTTTCCCTTCCTCCGCCCCATCGCCCCCCCCCCCTCAGCTCCCGCTTCGCTTCCTCTCCACCGGTTTTACCCTCCATCTGTCCAGTTTCGCTTCCAATTTCGCCGTTCCATGCCGCGGCGCCGGGCGAACCGAATCATTGTGCATGGTTGTCGCGCGGTGAAATTAGTTCCCCATCCGTTCTCCCCCCCCTCCCATGCTCTTTGCCCTTGTCGTGTCTCCCTCTCTCTTCTAGCACTCGCATTTTATACCCCTACCGCTGCTATTTCGTATTTAAATACTAATACCGTATTTCCCGCTTCCAAGTAACTTTTCCCGGCTTCGAAAGAGCGAGAGAGAGAGAGAGAGAGAGAGAGAGAGAGAGAGAGAGAGACCATATACTACGATCCTCATATAGACTATTAACTGCTCTATCTGAGTTCTAACTCTGTCTTGCTCTCTCCTCCTCCTCCTGATCCTCCATCTCGCCCTCCCTCACTTTCCCTCTGTTACTCTCACTGTTGGTCATCCCCGTGTTTATTACGCTCCAGTTTGTAGCTTCATTTTCTGCGGCCTCTCTCTCTCTCTCTCTCTCTCTCTTTCTCTCCCTCTCTCTCCCTCTCTCCCTATCTCACCACGCGCAACACATTCGTCCTACCTCCGGCGCTTCAGAAGTTTTAGAGCTCTCGCGAAACGGAATTTTTATTTATGATATTTTTTAGGGCCAACCGCGCCACTTTGCAATCCCCTACCAAAGGGGGGGGGAGATAGGACGCGGCGGGAGGGGGGAGGGGCGGCCTTTTTGTTTACGAACGAGAGCCCGAACTATCGGGAACAGCTTGTTTTCTCCGACTTCGCCGCGCGGCCGCTTCGTTCGCGGCCCGGATGAGCTGTGGGGGGGGGGGGTATTACGGAGCTTTGTAACTTTGAGCATTATTCAACTGATAAAAAGTTGCGCGGAACAAATAAAGGGGTTTCTGTGCATCGTGGATGCACGCCGTTGCTCGTGGCAAAGAGCGCCCACCCCCCCCCCCCCGCCTGCCGGTCGATGCGCTGGATCCCACTCGTCGATCTGCTATTTTCCCTGCATTAACGAAATATGGTGAATTTTTTACATAACCGTAGCATTCCTCGCGATCACGCTGTTTAATCGACGCTTGTATTGTAAAATTTCATAGCTTTCGCATTAACGAGCAATGGTATTTGTTTTTTTCTTAACAAGCGATAAATCTTTTCGCGCGATTATTTTAATACTCGACTGAAAAATATTTTTGAATCTCATTTATTTGCCGAAATCGACAATAACGTCTACGCTTAAACTTGAAAATTCTACTTATCTGTGAATTTACAGTCTGGTTAATGAACAAAAATCAATTTTGATTAACCATTTGTTTAATGTGCCTCGAGAGGCAAAAATCGTTATGTTATTTCAGAAGATCTACGAAAACAAGGAACTTTACATCATTCGCTGCCGGGCAATACGTTCTTCTAGCAGTTAATTTAATTATATCGCAGGTCCATTATTTCTCTGTCAAGTACCTCGCGTCCAAGACTAGACCACCCGTTTAATAGCCCAGCAAATGGCTTAGGACGAAACTTTTCAGCAAAATAGTTTATCCACAGTTTTTTTTTTCCCTCAAATTAATTCCCTTCTTCATCTTCTTCTTCTAGCGCAATTCTTCTGCTCGCATCAGCCTTATAAAATAAAAATATTGGCTTAATCGCCTTTAGGAATGGCCATCTGGGGTGTTTTTAAAGATTTTAAATATATTTTCTTATGCTCGTTAGAAAAATCAATTTGTATAAAAATATCCGCGCTTCGTTATCGATTTTAATAATGGTCAAAAAAAGAAAAAAAATGATAAATAAAATTATTTGTCCATGCCTTCTCCGCATATCTTACGCGAGAACGTATTTTTTGAAAATAGACATCTTTGACTTTGTTCGGCCTTGCTCCTTCTCCTTTGCCGCTCCTGCGGTACGCGTGCGAACGTGCAACCTTTTTTGCGCGATCGGCGCCTCGAATCGCGCGCAACTCGTTCCTGTTCACGGACATATTTTCTTTATAATATATATATATATATATATGCGCCAACGGACCGGTCTTATTAGACAAGGTATGAAATTGCGACGAGAGACCTGTACGTGCAAGGAAGTCTCATCCTGTATCGGTGTCGTCGGGTCAGTAACGATCGAATCTTAAGTACCCTCGTATTTTTCACGGACGGCCCGTAAGTTTCGCGTACGATAAAAGCCAGCTTTGAAGTGTTCGTTTTGTTTTTTTTTTTTTTTTGTTTTTTTTGTTTTTTTTGTGCATCCCCGGTTTTAATCTCGCTAAAAAGCCGCGTTCTCTGCCGATGTTCCGTCTTTTTTTTTTTCCTGGAAGAATTATACATGTATGTATTTGTATACACGCACGGCACTCCCCTTGCCCCACATTTCGGATTATATGTGCGAGCTCAATTCGCGCCATGAATTTGTCTCATCGCCGCGAGACCTGTACGCCGTTATCAAAAAGTTAATCGCGAGCCCCGACACGCCGGACGAGGGGGATGTCTTCTTGCGCTCGAATTTCAGAACACGTCAACGGTTTCAACGTAATTCTTTGATTTGCTAGTGAAAGCTCGTCATTAACGCGTTCTTAATGAATCGGTGAGGATTCTAACACGGAAAGAAACGAAATATTTACCATTTCTGTCGTATATCTTTGCCCGTGATTCTTTTTTCATGATATTAGGATAACCTATTTTACATCATTTTTTAAAAATCCCGTTTCCCATAATCGTAATAGATAGCTCGATAGCGAAGGACTATATATGTATATATGGACATAGATAGATAGATTAGAAAATGTTCGAAGCAACAGAATATTAATAATTAGAAAAATGAACAGATGCATCTTTCGTTCAAAATTCTAATCTCCATAAGCTTTCTTCAAGCCATTTCCATTACTTCTAAGATAATTTGAGTACGATCGTTTTTCACGTCATATAGAAATAACAGTAGGGTAAATCTTATACAAAAACAGAGAACAGTTCGAAAATTAGAATGAAAATAAGCATTTTGGTGCGAATTAACCATGGTGGAGAACTTTGAAAAACGTAAATTTTAAGAAAAATTGCTACGATACGCCACTGTGGGCCCCTTGCCGCTTACCGCGCTGTGAGAAAATCCGAGCGTAGCCCTCGCACGCCTAGAGCAGGGCTTGATTTATGACCGCGTATCGTTCCGCTCGCGCACTCGTTAATTGTTCGGTCACTTTTCAGAACTGAGTCTGAAAAATTTTTTTTTGGAAAACTGCCAACGCTTGGCGGGGGGGGGGAGGGGGGCAGCAAAAGGGAGGGAAAAAAAACATCGAAATTTCTTCACCGTTTTGCTATCCTTCGGAATTATGGCCGGCTTCTTTTTGTATAACTTTCCGCTCTTCTTTCGTCGTTTAGAATTAAAAATGTTCGACTTGTGCCGCATCGGTATGCAACGATCCCTGGTACGAAAACACTTCGGCGATTCATCTATACGCCTCTACGTCGGGGCAATTCGACGGACAAGTGAATTTTTACGGACTATTTGTCTAGGTATCTCGAGCCCTCGAATTAACTTCTTACATCGCTGTAGGAAAAAGCCTCAATCTATCTAACCGCAAGGTCTTCCCGTCCCCCGACCCCCTCTCTTTCTCTCCTACTCGACCGACGAAGGCCACACCGAAGCCAGCATCGGCCCTGTCTTTTCCCCTCCGGGGCGTCATGCTCCCGGGGGCGGAGAAGGGGGGAGGTCGACGAGAGCCGCGCGCATTATCAACGTCCCTCGGCCCAACGCTCGCGATGTCTCCCACCTCCCCCCCCCCCGAGCTGCGCAGCTCGGCCCCGTTTCACCCGGTTACATTAGAATTGATCGACTTATATAGTTCGTCCGCGCGTGCCGGTCGTACACGACGGAGCGATTTACCCGTCGATCGCGATGTCGATCCCGACCTTCCTCCTTGGCAGGTGGCTCTTATCCCGGCAGGGGAGTGAAAAATGTGGCTTTCTAAGGGGAGGGGGACTACGACAGGTGGATAGAGGTACAATGATTTTCGTCTAATTTCGACCGTCAAAATTGTTATTATTATTAAATAATTCGTGCAGAGCTTCTCGTTTATGTTAGTGTAACTGCCGCTCGCCACGGTAACGTCCGAATATCTCGCTCTTGCCCAAATCAGTCCGTGAAAAAAAAAGTATAGGATTCCTTTTCCCACCCCCTCCCCGGAAACGAGCCGAACGTAATAATGAGTAGGCAAAAAAGACCGAAAAAAAAAGGTTCCGACGACCGAGTGAAGTACTGTTCAATTAAACGAAGACGTTCGGATGGAATTTTTTAACAGGTCGCTAATTGGATTATGCAATTAAGAGAAATGAGCCGATGACGAAGTCGAAGATATTGCGCTAATATAGCAACGACTTCGTTCGCTACGCTCTTCGATCACATTTTCGAAAAATTGCATAATCCCGGCGCCACGCTGAGCAAACGAAATCGTTTTTCGAAATGAATGAAATTTCGTTAGCGCTCTAGAGGAGGAATAAATTTTTGACTTTACTTGGTAATACGAATGTCTGTGCGCGCTTTATGGATTCGTTTAACGTATGATAAAGTAAACATTTTAAAAATACAAGCTCGCGAGGCCCAGAAAGTAGAGAAAAAAAATGATTAGCTTTTTTTTTCGTCTGGCAATCCGGCATCAGGATTGCATTAGCGGGGAAGATTTCCAGAGCGCTCGATAACTTAAAAATTCATCGCGGGAGCTTTAAAATACTTTTGATAAATCTTTTCTTATAGCACTCCGTCAACTAATATTAGTAATAATATAGTAATAATGAGTTTAGTTAAGTCACCGGCCAGTGAATATCGATTGTGAATTTTCAAAGTTACTGTGTAAACCATGTTCATATACGATAATGAGGTGATACATAAACAAACCTTCGTATATATTTTTAAAAAAAAAAACGCCGCGAAGCTCTTCTGTTACGATGCCGACGCAATTTCTTCTGATTCTCCCATTGAAAATATTATCATTTATACAAATACGTGTTGTATACAAATATTTGGTTTGCATCTCTTATTAATTACAAAATACAATTCGCAATTCCGAGCCGCCGCTCCGCTCGAATTGCTCAAATCGCGCTCTATCGCTAGCGCGCCATTATTCAGTCTAAATAATAATTTTTTAAAGTATTTCCCAAGAATTTCAGGGCTTTGACGCACTTGCATCGGCCTATTAAATGCCAATGTTATCAGCCCCGATTTATCGCAGTACTCTGCCCAAGTAAATAACAGAACGCGCTGAAGCTTCGTGAATAAAATATGCTTTAATTCTAGAAAAAAATATAACGACTTAGGAAGTAACAAGGCTGCGATCTAAAGTTAAAATCTGCGACTGTCGCAAATATCGTATGAAATAATAATAATAATAAAAAAAAAAAACACCAATAGCTGGCGGTATGTAACTATAGAGTTCAGAGGTCGCTCGCGGATCCACTGCTTTAACCGCGCTTCTCATTGCTTATGCCGGGGCGAGCAGCCGTCCAGGTGTCGCTGTATACGATGCAGCTTGCGCACCTCCTCGTAAATCCGATCGATGAACTCCCAGCCGACGAGCTTCAGTTCGCGCAGGCACGCCTCGATGCCCTCCAGATCCTTGGAGCCGGGGCTCAGCTCCTCGTCGGGCTCCGGCTCGTAGTCCAGCGCCCCCTGCGGAAAAGGGAAGAAAAAAAAAACACGTTTCGAATTCCCGATGGGGATGAGGCACGCGCGCAACATTTCACGAACAAACGGCCGTTGAGCCCGGGCGCTTTGGGTCGAAATTAATGGGGGAAAAAACGCTTATTAAAGCGCGTATAAAAAAAAAAAAAAAAAACAAAAAAAAAGAATGAACTTCGTCGCAACAACCGCATCGACTGGTACTATTATTTGTCGTTTTATGCTCAACCGTAAGGGGCGTTTTTCGCGTCGTTAAATCAACAATATTTATTCCCCTCGCATACTCAACGTACGGGCATCCGAGCGATTTCGAAATAAATCGAAATTACACCGCACCGCCGGAACCAGCCGCCCGCCCCTCTAACCGCCCTTGCCACTTCCCTTTCGTTTTTCCGCGACTGTCACGTGTCTCCTACCCCCCCTCCGCCTCCCAACCTCTTCACCGTCAAAAAGAAGCAATAAAAACCCGCAGGACCTTCGTCTCGCGCAGCCGCTGACTGTCCAGTGGTAGCCCGAGATCCCCGGCTCCCAGTATGGCCGTGGAAAGCCTCTCGCCGTTGCCGCCGCCGCCGCCGCCGCTGCCGTCCCCCCGAAGCGTGGGGCAGCGGGATGACGGGCGGTCGCGCCGTGGCCGCGCCTCGAGCGCGTCCTTCTCGTCGGCCGCTGCGTCGCTGCCCAGGTCCTCCATCTTCGGGCCCGTCTGCGCAGGAATTACGTGGTAAATTGAAAAGTCGCGTTAGCTCTCGCTGGCGCTCCGCCTGCGTATAGGCGGGGAAATTTGGCTATTTGCAGTTTCTGTCGTTCCTTGGGAACTTTTTGCACGGCTCCTCGATTCACGACGGAGAAGGGATTGATCGGAAACTTTTTCGATCGGCATTTTATTATATATTACAGTTTTTTTTTTTTTTTGTTGAAAAAAAAAATGTTCCAATGTATTTCTTTGGTAAAAATTAATTCTCTAATAATATAATAATGACGAAAAAATCTGTACAGAATAAAGCGAATTTTCGAAGAGATTTCTGAATAATTTTTGTACATGGTCCTTACTGTAAAAATAGAAAAATCAACCTATTTGCAAAAAAGTTCGCGCTTATTTTTTCGCAAAATCTAATTATTTTTTACTCTTATCGGTTTGCTTCGTATTCAGACACGGCGATTATCTTTTATTCGTGAATATAACTATTTGCCGTAAGCACTCGAGAAATGAACGAAGTATCAGCAATTTCAGGCAAACGTTCGAAATTCTTCAGGATGTGTTTCGTTTAACTGTTCGAAGCGAACTGACGTCTCCGAAAAAAAAAAAAACAAAAAAAAATTGCTCTCGATCGACTCTATAAATTTTTGTAAGACTTGAACTCGTCATGAATTTTTATTGGAAATTCTAAAAGAACGTTAAATTTTGCCAAGAAAACATTGGTCAATGTTTTTTGAAAAATTGTGATACGGCGAATTAGGTGAAAAAGTTTCCAAAGACATCCTATGGAACGTTCAAAGATGAGACTTAAACTTATGAATGACACACCAATTATATTATTATAAATTTTTCTAAGATAAACAATTTTCTCTACGTATAAAAAATTTGTCGTTTAAAATTTTATCAATCCATTGTCCTGGATCTTGATTAGCGTCCGTATAATTACAGGTAAAAATTGAAGCCAGACATCAAACTCTATATGTCTGTGCAAATAATTTTTTTTTTAAAACAAACCGAAATATCAAATAAAAACTCTTTCAGTCGTTCAATTTCAATTCCTCTATACGTATAATAAATATTAACTTAATAGAATAATCAGCACGCTAGAATTGCGAGACGCATAATTAAAAGTATTATAGTATTACGGAACACTTGGCCGAGTCTTACAAATATTTATTTATTTTTCGACAGCTGTTGCGATTCTGACGTCATTCTCAACAAAAAACAAAAGAAAACAATTTATCACGTAAAATATCCTTTTTTCTTCGGGATTCTTTGAGAATACCGTAAAAGTCAATACAGCTGTAAAGAATAAATAAATATTTTTGAAACCCAGATGGTAATGTTCGATAATACGTGCAATGTATACGATATTAATTATTTAAAAGACAGCTAATATAGTGACATAAAATGTTTTAACCCACAGCTCGTGCAATCTTATAAGTAGGAACCACCATTAAAAGATTACTTCGTCCTGGCAACGTTTCAATTTCGAAGTTGGCGAACTTTTACCCAAAAGAAGAAAAATAAAAAATCAAAAAAACTTTCAACCGTGTATAGATTTCGTTTCCCCGTTGACTTTAACGCGCAGCTTACAAATTCGAACGTTATATTTTCCTCTTTAAAACGTCTTATCTTATCGTGGCTTTTGACGCCCGGCATTTGACGCCGACGACAATGCCCGCGTATAATTCCAAATGCCGGATGTAATTCCAGAGAGAGAGAGAGAGAGAGGGGCGGAGGGGGAGGGAGACGCATCTCTACGACATTTCGAGGAGCTAATACGGACAAAAATTGGAAAACTTTCGGAAGTGGCCCCATTCGGAAAGCGGGAAAACCGCGTGACCCAAAAAGTCACACGGCGGAGATTTAATCGTTATGCAGCGCCGCGATTCGTCATCGACTACATATATATATATATATATATAGAGGAAGTTTGACTCTCATCCGCCGAAGTGGCAATAATGGGAATTGACCTTCTTCTTCTTCTTCTTCTTCTTCTTTTTTTCGTTCATAGGAAGATACTCGAGAAGCTGCTCGAAAATTTTAACGAAGGTAGACGCCTTCTATAATGAACGGTACTATTTAGTCAACATGTATATATAACGGATCAAAAAGCCATTTTCCATTTCCACCTGTAATTTTTGCGAACCGAGCAAACGGCTTATTCCACCTCGTTAAAACAACGGTCAATCATTGTTTAAGACACATTTGGTGTTCTACAATTGAGAGCCGTTAATAATTACTCGATCCGAGTGCGCTCGAATGTGTTATTGCTCCTTGACACGAAGTTACGGGAAACAAAGGGGCTGCGCTGAGAGAATATCGAGAAGCAAGTTTGTCTTCCGTAAGGGCCTTGCAGCTCGGCTAAACATCTTCCATCCCCCCCCCCACGCCCACCCCCATCCCTACGTCACGAGCAGATGTAGTTAAGCCTTCTGCAATTGCGCCCGACCCGCTTAAAGAGCTATTTAAGACAGTCTTGATAAATTACTGCGGCCGTATAATCTTAAATTTATCGGTAGTGCAATAAAACTATCGCATCGTCGGATCGTTTTACGGGGTTTGTTTTGGGAGTAGATCGTACACCTGGACATTTAACGAGTCGCGCGATCATTGGCGCTTCGGCAATTATAAGATGAATTCAAATGGACGGACGTCGTTTGAAACGACATTATTTACAGCTCAATGTCCGTGTAAACAATGCAGTTAAGTTTATCGGGACGCCCGAACAATTTATGCGCGGAACTTACGGAAATTACCGCAACTCTGTATGGTTTTAGCGATGGACTAGGAGTATTGATAAGAATGAAGCCGGCGGTCCCAGTGCCGGGCGAAAAACAAGGCTCAATTTTCACTATTGGCAAGTTTAAGGAAACGATTAATCTCCCGTTTTTAAAGTTTCGGGGAAGCCGTAGAAGTCGATACTGATTTTTCTCGACTTTTCCCCGGGGCCGAAATAAAACGAAGTTAAAGGCAGAGGGGCGGGAAGGGGGGGGGAGGAGGAAAAACATCATTCCCGAAAAAGGAATAGACATTCCTTTCGAAGCAACTTTCCGCTCGCGGTAAGAAAAAAAAAAGAGAAAAGAAAAAGAAGGGGAAGAAAAAGAAAGAGGGAAAAAATGTCCGGACCGGCAAAGAAATGATACGGGCATCTCGAATTTCGCGACCTACTTTCGCATTTGTCCGTTTCCATTCTTAGATTGTGATTTAAAATAACCCTTGGCCTTATCCGCTCGCGATAAATCCCCAGAGCTACCGCCTGGCTCTTTGATGTACGTCCGCCGCCCCCCCCACCCCCGCCGGTCTCGCGGAATATTTTGATAATTTTTTTCAAAGCCCGGCTGTCTGACGGATCCTAAAATAATTTTCCTTGCTTCGTCTCTGTAAATTTCACCTGGTTTTCAAAAGCTATATCGTCGCCTTATCGGTAAAGAGTTCCCGGTTGACGTTCGTTTTTTTTGTTTCTTTCTTTTTCTTTGAACAATTTTATGTTCCTTCGTACGAGCAATGCGCGACGTTATCAAATATCATACAGTTGCTAAACGAAGTTTAAGAATTAAAAAAAAATTCACTAATAACGAAAATAATAGGAGGCCGGCTGTGCACGGTAAACTTTCACCCTTTCAAATGCGGGGTTTTTTTTTTCATTATATTATACTATCAATAATAATGCTTAGCTCCGTACGCAATGCTTCTTTACGGGTCAAATTAGGTTCGTGGTACAAGCACCGTTTTCTTCACGCCTACCCAACAATCTGGTTATCGTGAAACGTTATAGGCATCTTTAGCGCGTCAAAATTGAAAATCAGAAAATATTCCTGATGGTAGATTTCGTCAATGTTTGTTTGCTAGTTAGATTTAATTTTTTTAAATTTAACTTTTACAACGATATAATCCAGGGTAAATGTCGGGATTTGCCTTTATCCGTGTATGATTAACAGGCGCTGACGCGGCCCGGGACTTTACGCCAAGCTCTCCGATCCTTCTCACCGCGATACTAACGGGGACAGCTGGCGAGGAGGGAGGGGATGGGGAAGAAAATCGAAGAAAAAGGAAAGGAAAACGATCCTCCTCGTCCTCCTCCTCCTTCCGCCCCCCCTCCAATCCCCAGCCGGAAAAAGCTCGCCACAATAATTACACCGTCCATCTCTAGGGCCGTCGATAAGCCGTCGAGCTGGGGGAGGGCGCGGGGGAGAACTCTCGTCGAAAGGGAGCGACGCTCGATCCTCCCCCCCCCCGCCCCCGTCCCAGCCCCACTTACTCACCGTCAGCCCGTCGTCTTTGTCCTCGCTTATCTTCCGCTCGGCCAGGGACCATCGCTCGCAGCTGCGTTTCGCGGCTACGGCCGCCGCCACCGCGCCCGCGGCTGCGACGGCGGCCGCGGCGATGGTGCTCGACGACTGCCCGGAGTCCGGCTGATGCTGCTGATGCTGCTGCTGCTGCTGCTGCTGCTGCTGCTGCTGCTGCTGCCCTCGCCGCGAGGACTGGCCGCTGCACTGATTGTAAGCGGCGTCGGCGGCTACGCACATCGAGCGCCACTGCTGGAACTGTTCCTGCTTTAGCTGCTGCACGCGCTGCTGATGCTCGGTGCAGGCGCCCGGCTCCTGACCCACCTCCTCCGTCGCCGCCTCTTCCTCCTCCTCCTCCTCCTCCTCCTCCTCCTCCTCCTGCGGTACGGGGACGGATGACGGTTAGGGATAAGGAGAGGGATTATCGGCGAGAGCCGATGGGCCGCGGGGATTTGGATTTGGTTTATTGGGCGGGGAATGGGTATGGGGGCGGAGGGGGAGATTCGATACAGATCGTAGGCGCTTCGTTAAAGCGCCCGAGATAACTGTTTGGCAATTTGAGAAGTCCGCGTTGAATTTGTCTTTTTATGTTCTCGTCGTTGTATCGGGCATAGAAGACATTTTCTGACGTGTGTGTGTGTGTGTGTGTGTGTGTGTGTGTAGCGTTCTGTAAGAATTAAAATAATCGAGTTTAAAGTATTTTTACAAAGTATATTAAGCTTCCTACTTTATTACAGACAAACAACAAAAAAAGACGAGTTCGTTAAAAAATAATTCTTTGAAGATGAAGATTAAGAAAGATGTGGATTTAGAGTAGCTCCTAACAGTAATGATATTTATATTCGGACATCCAACTAAGGCTCCATTGTATTTCTGTCCTAAATACTGCTGATATTAAAAATACCGTTTCTTGGTGGATTTGGTGGTCGATACCACTCAATCGAAATGTTCTCCTGGAAAACCCATTTCAATCATAAACATTTGTTTCATAACTAAACATCGGCGTTCTGTAGCTAGAAAATTCAGGATTCAGTCTCAAACTAGCTCAAAATTTAAGTTCACAGCGCGAAAGCATATCTCTTTAAAATTTTATCAAAATACTTTTTTGTTTTAAACAATAAAAGTCAACGATAGCGGAAAAAAATAATATATAATTCGATAATCCTTAGCAACGAACTATGTATCTCGAAAAATCCTCAAACTTATTGGTGAAAACGAAAAAAAGCTGACAGACCTTCTTTAAGCACAGAGACGGTTGGTTGATATTGTAATAATGCTCGATCGTTCTATTTTTATCGATTTTTCTAATATTAATGAAAAAGAATTTTCTTATTATCACTGAATATAAATTTAACATTAACGATCTGGTGCGCGTTACTTTTGCGACCGAAGCTTGATTAAAATGGCAAATGGACGGGCGAAAGTCAAGCCGTTTTCTTCATGAAGTTTCCTCGAAACCCACAGGACAAGCAGGAAGAATTTCCTCCCCCACCCCCCGCCTCCAGAAAACGGCAAAAGTGAGAGAAAAAACGGTTGGGGACTGGCGCGTACGTACACTAACGTAACTCCGCGAGCCCTATTCGCGTGTAACGCGCGAGTCTCGGTCTGTGGGTGTAAGCCCGGCGCCGCGGGTAGCGAGGGTAGGGGGAGGGTGGATGAGAAAAAGGAACGAGGAAGCGAGGAGGGTCGGGCGAATTTCGTCGCGCTGCCTGACGCCGGCAATATTGAATTCCCGCTTGGGAGGCGAAGACGAAGAGTGGCAAGGAGTGGCGCGATTTTCCTTGCTCGAAAACTATAAATATATGTATCTATATATATATATATATATATATATATATATATATATATATATATATATATATATATATATGCATATATATATGCATATCTGCAAAAGCGCAAAGCTCCGTGTCTCGATCACGAGCGATATCCGCGCGCGCGTCTATAATATTTGCTTTCGATCGCTGCTTGATTCAGCATTTGCCGAGTCATTGTGCTTGTATATCTATATTATATACTTCCATTTCCAATCGCGAAAACGGCAACTGCTCCGTCTCTTTCCCGCGTGCGCGCGTGTGTGTGTGTGTGTGTATTAAGGGTAGATTTGAAATTTTTTTGCGATATGTACCGCGCCGTACGTACCACTCGATGGAATCTATGTATTTCGCGCGCCTAGAAATTGTGCAGCAATGATGAAAAAAAAAAATAAATAAATAAAATAAAACAAAAAAACATTATTTCGTATATCGCTGGCGCTGGCTCCGAATTGGAACTGAATATTGCAATTTGTAGGTAGTACACCGTGCGCTGATAAAAATGTCATTTATCCTTCTAGCCCCGATACCTTGCGCGAGCGGAAAACACGAGATTATTATTTTGCAACACGGCCTATGCAGGACGGGGAGAGCTCGAATTGTTCGATTTTTATCAAGATCGTACTGCTGAGTCTTTGTCACCGAAACTCCGTCGTGGAAATTATTTATAGTGCGCGCGCTTATGGCGTTTCGCTATCAGCGTTGAAATAAACGTTGGCTGGCAAAAATTGCGATGACGAACGTTCTAGGCTTATTACGCACGATAGATATGCGAATTTTTCATTGTCGACAATATTTAATAAATCCATCGATAAAATTCGAATTTTCCGAATGTTTGCACTATACAAAAGTTTTCATATTTCATGAATTTTTTTTCATCATCATATTTTTGATCAAGTCCGAAGTAAAAAAAAAAAAAAACTCAGATTCGAAATAAAAAAAATTGATAGCGAGCGCGGCGTGCAAAAAAGAATCTGGAAAGATCGAAAACTCGTGCTGTAATTCGAAGCTATTCGAAAAATCGAAAAATTTCGAAAAAAAAAAGACAAATAAACAAATAATGTGAATCCCGTCCAGCACGTCGGCACAATGTTCGCGCGACGCTTCGCGACGCGTACAAAGAAAAGCAAAAAAATAAAAAAAAAAAAAAAAAAGAAAAATAGCCACCCCGCAGCTCTCGTCAAACCCCTAATAATATATCGTCCAAGCAGAACGACGCCGCGCGGCGAGACCTCGGTCTTGGCGTCTCGGCCGCTCGACTTAACGAACTCCTCGCTCTTGAGCGCCTTCGAGCTCATCTCGCGCAGCAGCTCGTCGACTGTCGCCTTGGGATTGCCGGCCCCGGGCCCGCCTCCGCCGCCGAGTCTCCGCCTGCTGGAGCGGCTGCGGCCGGTGACGCGGGCGCCGCCGCTCGTCGGCGCATCGGCGAGACGCTCGCGGCGCTCGACGCCGCCGTAGTCGAGCAGGGGCAGATCCAGGCTCTGCTGGCGCTTGTGGTCGAGCTGCTCCCTTCCGTGCTTGCTGGAAACAGGACGCAGAGACGGATCGGGGATCGTGAAAGTGGCTCGGATCACTGGGCGCGCGCTTATGTCATTATAGGTCGTATGCTGGGGATCCGGAAGCGTTCCGCGGCCGACCGAACGTGGAACGTACTACTTGATCGATTTTTGCCCAAACTACTCAAACGGCATCCATTTATATGCTTATCTTTGCGTTTTTAATGAATTTAGGGGGGACTGAAAAATCAAAATGCGTATCAAAAAACGGCTTTAAGAAAATGACTGTTGATAAATTTAATATTCTTATATAACAACTGACAGAATGAAATGCAGGTTTAGTAAAACAATAATCGCGTGAAATATCTCTAGCGATATTTTCATTCAAGATAAAATAATATTTAAGATATTGATGCGAGCGGCAAATTTATGGATCCCGTTACATCAGTTTTACTAACAAAAAATTTTTATAATTCTTTTTTTTTTACAGATAACCATTCAAATTTACAAAGATCGGCTTTATTATCTACAATCACGATCATATTACTGTATCTAATAAGGAATACTCTTGAATCGTAAGCATAATTCGTTAAAAAAAGGGCAAAATGCTATTTTTTGATAGTCAAACTGTTAGTTTTCTGTTTAAAATTATAATAAAATAATATTATTTCATTCACGATATAAAAGCAACAATCAATGAATCAACTAATTTCTTACGTACAGAAATTAATTAAATAAATTTAAAATAAACTCAAGTAAATAAATAATAAACTTAAACATTTTACGCGGATACAGAACGCAGACGCGTGGGTAAATTTAGATGGCGGGGACACTCAAGTCGTCCTTCACGAACTTAACATACAGATCACTTTTAGTTTTATTTTTACTTTTTATTTTTATGTCGATTTTTATGATTTTACTTATACTTCATTTCTTTTTGATAGTATGAATTTTTATTTCAAATTCTATGGAAGTGATTGTATAAACGTTGATTATGTAAAAACAAAAAAAAAACAAAAGTAAAAATCTTATCAATTTACAATGATCTCCACGTATCCGGGAGATATTTCGACCGCCTTAACGATCATCAACGGATTCTTAAAGCCCAGGCGACCCGGGGCGAGAGGGCCCGCGACCATTATGACCGCGGAGTCGGGGCGTGAGGGGGATGGGGGCAAAATTACAGGATACGCGCAACGATTCAAGCACAGTCCTCGCCGGCGCGGTAGCGGCGTACTTAAGTGTAACGAGCCGACATTAGCCCGCGCCCGTGACGGTCTCTCGTTGAAGCGGCGCGCGCGCGCTGGCGAGAAGGGAGACCGTAGAGTGGGGCAGGTGGACGGGCGTTTTTTGGTCAATTGCAGAGGAGCCCGCGGCTATCAAACCGTACGCGAGCGCGAGAGCGCGGCGAGAGCGTTTGTTTGGTCGATCGGGAGTGCGCTTCGTTAAGCCCTCCTTTTGCGTTGAAAAATCCCGCTATTAGTAGGCGCTCGTTACCAATGCGGCAGCGCGGCTCGTCACGGGAATCGTTCGCAGAATCGCCCTCTGAGCGAGCGTTCGATCATTTCGCCGCTCGATCATCACCCCTCGCCCGTTGAAACTGCGCGATTCTCGAAATAACGAATGATAATGACATAAGTAAGTCATAAATAACGCGTGAATCGCGAATCGTGAAAACTTCGATACTCCGAATGCAGCGGCGAACGATGGGTGGGCTGGCCTTGTAAAATAAATCTTCCTTCTCTGCTCGTGTTACAACTTAAATTTGCCCCTTCTACCGCGAATGTCGGTCTAGTTTACGGACCAAACGGCTCGTCACGACACGCCGCGCGTTCCCGCCACCTTCGACATCACGCCCCGACCCCTGTTCGTAAAGGGGAAAAGGCAAAAATAACGAACGAACTTGCCAACTGCCCGCCCGAGCCTCTATTAATACATTCCCCCGTCATTGTTCTCTCATCCCCGGATCACGGCGGGCTTTTCAAAAACGGCCCGATCGATGCACGTGCAATTATCGAATTCGGAAATTCTCCCACCCCCCCCCCACCACCGCATCGCCACTCGCGCGCTCGCTCTTAACATTTTTCATCGGCAAAACGAAGTCGGCAAAATCCCGGTAAGCCCCGCCTATATCTAAGGAGCGAGCACTTCGTTAAGCCCACTCCTCTGTATATATATATATATATATATAGATGCCTAGGCATCAAAGCGAGAGCCCGCCCCACAAACGACCGACGGTGTCTCTCCCCCGCTACCCCCCACCCCCAAACTCCCACTCACCTCCCGTAGCACGTCGTCCGTCCGTAGGAGGGGCACTTGATTTTACCGTCGGGCAGGCAGGAGCAGGTGATGCAGTGTGGCACCTCCTTGACGCAGCCGGGCCGTCGGCCATCGGCCTCGGCGCCGGTCTGGCCGCGTCGCCGGCGAGCCGATCGGGCGCGACCGAGCAGGCGGCCCTCGTCGAGACTCAGCAGCTGGCTCGCGTCGCTCTGCCTCGCGCTGCTCGACTTGCGCTGCACGGAAAGGGGATTTTGAGCGGTTTTTCTTTTCGTCTATTTTTCTTTTCTTTTTTCTTTGTTTTTTTTTTTTTTTTGGCCTCTGTCGAAATCCCGTTACACAGGGAGCCGGCGCAAAGGGGAGCACGACAGTTCGATTATTCGTCCTCGGCGAAGGATTTTGGATGATATATAAGTGTGGTAATAAGGTCTGGGTAATGATGTGTTAAACTTACGCGTACATTGCACGATTATAAGAGATTTTTAATCATATAGGCATTGTGAAAGATCGTCAATAATTGGGTAAAAATGTGTCAGAACGTTATAATGTTCTCAAATCGACTATATTACTTTAGCAAGTTAACGTTAAAGTAACTCGACAGTAGCTATGAAGAAAAAATTCAATTTAAAAATATCAAACGAAAATGTCGAAATAATATCCGTACTATGTACGATCAATTAATGATTTCAAATTACTACTTATAGTTTAAATTACTACGAATACTAAATCTGGACAAACGATGATTTTAAAAGAGAAATTTACAAAAATAATTCAACAATAGAAAGCTGCAATGAAAATTATCAATGCCATCTTAGAAATCTATGTACTGAAAAATCCTTTTTGAAATATATTCTCACTCAGTTTCTCCATTTTCCATAAATTCTTATTTACTTCAGAATCAAAGTCAACCTTAAAATTTACAGGGAGTAAAATCAGATAATACATCAATATTTTGAGGTTAACTACTAAGTAAAAGTATTTCAAAAGTAGAACAGGATATCTTTGATACGAGCTTGTATTAGAGTATAAAAAAACAAAGAATCTTAATTATATAAGCTTAAAAATTCTTTCCAAAATATATTCTAGTTTATAATTTCCATTTTTTCATATATTCTTGTGTACTCCAGAATCAAGGTCAATCTTAAAATTTACAGGGAGTAAAACAAGATACTTTATAACTATTTTGAGGTTAACTGCTGAGTAAAAATATTTCAAAACTAGAACAGGATATCTTTGATGCGAGCTTGCATTAGAGTATCAACAAAAAAAAAATTGCATAAAAATACTGCAATGCTGCGAGCCATTCCTCAAGCCCGTCGAATCGTCGAAAGTGTCGCGTCTGACCGAAATACGTCCGGTTCTCTCTCTCTCTCTTTCTCTATCTCTCTCTCTCTCTCTCTCTCTCTCTCTCTCTCTCTCTCTCTCTATCTCGAGCTCGGAGCGCGACAAAAAAAAAAAAAAAAGAAAAAAAGCACGAGGGTTAGCCGCGCCGAACAACACGGCGCGCGCTTAGTCGAAAGCGCGAGGGTGGTGCGGAGGTGGGAGGAGGGGGGGCGGCATAATATACTAACCACGTCGTGCGAGTCGCCGAACATCCTTCCTCCTCCTCCTCCTCCTCCTCCTCCTCCTCTGACCTACTTCCCAGCCTCGCCGACTGTCCTCCTTCCCTCGGTGCGCGCCGCGTTCTATCTATATATATATATATATATATATATAAATATCGCATCACCTCCTCGCCGCCCCTCGCCAGCCCCCGCGATGCGCGGCGGCGAAAGGGGGATTTTCCCTGGCCGCGCGCGACGCACGCGCACGCGAACACGCACACGCGCGCGCTTCCGCCACTATCTTTGTACGATTTTCTGGGTAACGCGCGCGACGCGGGCGCGGGCGAGCTCAGCCTGCAAAATTCGACTGACGCTCGACGGGCGGGCGGGCGCGCGCTGCTGCTTTGTTCCCGAGTCCCCGCGGCGGAAGCCCAATAAGGCGCCAAAGGGCACGCACACGCATTCCCCCCCCCCTGCACGATAGATACGCGTGGGTAATGAGGATGTATAGAGAGGTGTTGGAAAATTCAAAATGTCCTGAGAAGACGGGGAGAGAGGTGGAAGCGTGTCAAATGCTGAAAAATCGAAAAAAAAGTCATCTGATCGAGACAAATGATATAACCAAAAAAGTAACCTCCGTCACATCTTGTCGACAGATATTCCGAAAATTTGTCCAGGAATTTTTCGGTCGGAGCTCAGTGCCGACAAAAAGGCACTATAGGAAAATTGCACCTCCCATGGGGAGTAAATAATTTTTTTTTTTTTTTTTTTTTTTCTTTTACTATAGTTTCGTCAATGATTAAGTTAATTATACAGGAACCGGTCACTTATATTGGGGTGAAATAAAAACAATAGGTGCTGATAATTACGTTAATAATAATGTTTCAAACTTGAGATGAATTTAATTATTAAATATCTTGATCTGTCTCGTCGTCTTTCTAAATAAGAATATAATTATAATCATATAATGGCGATCGGAGTTTCTTTACAAAATTTTATAACTGCATAAGACTTTCAAATAAATCATCGATATATAAATAAATAAATAATCGTATTCATTAATAGTTTCAACAAAAAATCAACAAATAAACGCATTGATTCTTGCATTAATATTTAACATAAACAAACTGCTTAAACCATCGTGAATTCTAGGCAATCTATATAAGCAATCATAAACACCTATTACAATTTCTCTAGTTTCCAAGCGTGAAACAGTGCGAATCAGTAAATGACCTCTTTTCATCGAGACTGCGCATTATCGTCAATGTCCCCCCACGTCATGCGAGTTTCAATAAAATCAAAAGTACCCCCAGCACCAAATTTCCCAACGAAAATTTCCACGCGCAAAAGCGACCCGTGCCCAACTCGGGCCTACGGCTCCCCTCCTGCCGTCCCCGGTTACGGGGCAAGGACGGGGAAGAAAGAAACTTGCACGATTCAAGACTCGTCCCGCGCAGCCAATGGAAACTAATGCGAGCCACGGAGGCGAAACGGTACCGTACAGGCGCGCGGGTGGGGTTGGAGGCGCGGTAGAAGTACGCGAGTCCCCCGCGCGTTCGTTTCGCCAGCGAGCGCGAAACGGTACGGGACGAAAGCGCGCGCAGGTGTATCGCTACCCGCCGCCGGTATTATACGCCTCTTTATTACGCTCGGGGGGGGGGAGGTCTGCGTGTCTCTCTCGCTTTAATTTCGCGCGCGGAATCCCGTCCGCGAGGGCGGGAGCGAGGGAGGGAGGGAGGGAGGGGCGACAACGCGGCTCGATAAGCGCGCGCGAACGAAGGCGCTCCGCGACTAGTTCACCTCCCGCACGACTGGGCGTAATTTTCCGATTTCAACCGGACGAGGTAACTGGTATATTTGGAAAAGTTGTTAGAAAAGAGAAAAAAAAAGGAATGAAAAAAAAAAGGGTCGCTTATCAGGCTTGCGGTTGTAAAGTAAAAAAAGCCAGCGAGACTAACGAACGGCTCGCACTTGGACGCTTCAATGTATGAGGGCGGTGAGGGGGGGAGGGGCAAAAGTTTCTTTGTACCCTAATAAAAAAAAAAAAAAAGAAAAAAGAATACGTTGAAAGACTGCCTCGCTACTTTTAATGTTGATAAGCGGATCCCGGGTCATTCTTCGAATCAGCCCGACGAACGGCCGGGATCATCCCTTTGTTGAGCTATAGTTAACGGCTGCAAAAGCCAAAGGTATAGAGATTGCGACGCTTCGTAATTTTTTTTTTATCCGTAAATTCAAAGCGAAACCAATTGAAATTATCTCTTTCTAATTTTTTTCTTCTTGTTCTGATTATAGAAGCATTTAGTTTTTAAAATTAAAATCACTTTACAACATAGACGTTTAAATATAGATATGGTCGATCGACCTGCAATATCTTGTATGTGTGAGTATCCAAGTATCTGGCTTCGAACGCTATACGTTCCGTGAACGAAAAGTTTCGTTTTCAATGTGTAACATAAGCTGCTTTTAGACGTTTATATAAATATTGCATGGGGCGCTCTTAAACTGCGCACCGAGTACGTAAAATCAACGACATCATTCATTTTAAAAGAACACATACATATAATTATATAAAATTTTGTGCGGTTTTTGTGCCTTTTCAAGGCCTCTCCCCAAGAGCCAATAAACAACATCATTATCGGCTCAATCACCTTGTTTTATTTATTTAACCAATCCCACCTATAATTAATATACGAAATAAGAAAACCTCTCCATGTTGGCGAGTTTTTTCAATGCAACACTATGTAATTATTACTTTTAATTGCGGACAAACGTCGTGCTTTCTTAAAAGCGAACCGTCTATCTGGAAAATTATAAGTGATCGGCTACAAAGAGGAGACATTCACGAGGATTTCCATTCGCTTCCTCCGTGCCCGAAGGAAAACCTTCCGTTTCGATAAGTTCCCCAAATTCTCTCGAAAATAATATATATATATATATATATATATATATATATATATATATATATATATATAATATTATGTGAGTTCTGGAGCAAAGTGGAGCTTTTGAAAAGTTTTGAGCTTTGTGAGAACGTGATTCGCTCGTGGATATTTTATTCGATATCGATAGATGATTATTTTTTGTTCTTTTTTTTCTTTTTGGTTCGACCGGAGTAAATTTTTCACAAATTCTTGGACTTTCGACTTTGGAACTGATGCAGTCTCGAGAAGTAGCCGCGCTTGTTGCCGTACGACAATCGTATATGGTATTTCGATTAGAATACGAATGGTTCTCGAGTCCATCTGTATTTCCTTTATTTCGCTAAATTTCAGTTGCCAATGCTCGAACGCTTTTGTACGAAATAAATCCTAAAAGCGCCATCTATTCTCTAACTTATGAATTAATTATATTACGAACTCTTTTCGTTATATCTATTTTTTCGATTTGAATAAGGTTTACTTTTTACGAAGGACCGATGTAAACCGGATATCAAAGTAGGCATGAGTTCAAATCAGATTGTCCAAATTAATATTCAGAAGTTCGATCGTTGACGTACACATGACAACGTCGGTATATTAATTTCCTATATTCTAGCATTCGCTATTATGCTCTATAATAAAGATCATCAAGATGCTGTCAAAGACACGATTATTCATGCAATTTTTCGATTATCTGAAAGATGTATTCAGATCAGTTTATTCCATCGTAAAGAAAATTTATTAGCTAATAAAAAAACACTCCAATATATCCTTTTATCTGAAGAGTACAACGGAGAAAGAGTATTTTTGATTCTTAAAAAAAGACTCGTGATTAAATCATTATTAGCACTAAATCTTATCAACAACAAACTTGCCTTTAAATTGAATATCAATTCTAAAAATTGTATATTAGTAATCATGGATAAATTTCTAATTTATTTTAAGAAATCGTGGATTACATGATCGTGAAATTCCAAAAAAAATTTTTTATTTTTCATCTTCGTCCAATGATTTCGTGCACACGAAACTTCGCTGAATGGCAGCTCCTTCGGTTCTCTCTCTCTCTCTCTCTCTCTCTCTCTCTCTCTCTCTCTCTCTCTCTCTCTCACTCTCACTCACTCGCTCACTCTCTAAAACTGAAAAATCTGATTCCCGGAAAATAACATTCGAAACTTGACCTCGTAATTAAAATCATTTTTTCTCTCTTTTTGCCGAACAAAGGAGGCTCTGGTTTGGCGGACACTTGGTTACAAAAGAATTCGCGGTCGAAATTCGCGGCGACCTGGTTTATGATTACCCGGGAAGTCGATAGGTCAATGAAGCGTAACGAATATTTCAAAATAACTTATAGCAGTTGTTAATTATAGGCTTTTGCATTGTTTTGTAAAGATCGCCGGTAATTTTAGTCTTAAAAATCGATAGCCGAAAGCAAGGAGGCAGCTTCGATGATAGATCGCCGATGGATGGAAAATGAAAACTCGAACTTTAGTAATTAGTTTCTTAAGAACAATTTTTGTTTTTAGAAATTTCTCTTGTCCAAATCTCGAAATTCTGCATTCTATCCATTGATCGATTATCATCAGATTTTTTCAATTAAATAATTATGGTTATTGGTCATATTAATAAAGACTGAGATTCCCGGCAGTAATTCGCGCAGTCGCGTAATAAGACTTTAGCTCGCGCACACGTAGCAGGTATAATTAAATCTCAGTGTTTCCTTCAATTAAATCAAATAAAATCTCAATTCGCTCCTTACCGAGCAATCAAATTAAGAGGGACGGGAATCCGAGTTATATACAATTTTCGAGAATGGGGCGACAAATTGTTTCGCTTATTAATTAAGTGTCGGTCGTTTTTGAACACGAGGCTTGATAATTCTATAAGTGCGGCGAAAAATGAGATTCTCCGGAGACAATCGCAGCTCTATACACGTTTATTATAATCATTTGAGGTGCTGAGTGATTTCTAGCGTTTAACAAAAAAAATTAGCATTAAAACAAAAACAAAAACAAACAAATACGAATAATAGAGAAACTTAAGATGATCAATTATCCCGGCAATTGAAATGCGAGGCAGCATGAGATTTCGAATTATTTATTTCACGGTCGAACGAGCTGGAATTTTATCACAGGCAGCAATTTGAATTAGAATCTTATCGTATGAATAATATCGATACGCATATACCAGCCGAAAGTACAATTGTCTTCATTGAATTATCGCATTAAATTATGCGTATACCCGCTTCAGAATTTTATTTAACGCAATATATACCGCAGTGGGAATGGTTAGAATCGATGATTAGAGGCTATCGAATTCTCGCTAAAGAATATCCCAGACTAATATTCTCGTAGAAGTTACCGGATAATACTTTGAAATACGAGCGTTAAAATAATTTGTGATGGATATCGATTAATAGAATATCTTGATCTTTTACTTCGAAATATAAAAATTGCTCAAAATCCAAAAATGCTCCTTTATGGTACTTGTCGTGGAAAAATTTTGGCAGATTTTAAACTATGTTCCATACATTACAAAAATCATTTCATGGTGTCGTATGGCATTGGCAGCAACTTTGACATTAATAATTTGATCAATAGCAGACATCTGTCTTAATATTTAATTTGGTTTAGAAATCAATAGCTATATATATATATATATATATATATATATATATATATATATATAATTATTTCGATCCTACTTTTATATAATCCTACCGCAAAAATAAGTTTCAATTCTAGCTCACTAATAATGCCGCTAAAAATAGCGTTTGATAAAGTTGTAATAGCCAAAGCTTGACGTCTTATTTTTAGAATATGTGATATAATAATTCAGATGTAATTTATTCGATTTTATTTTTTTTATTTTTTTTGTTTTTAAGAACTGCTCTTGATGTGAAACAATAGTTTACAAATCACTTGTTAATATAATTTCATATTTGACTTGTACACTTATCTTCCTTAAGAGACCTCAGCTAAGTATATAAACGAAGTTTTTTTCCTAGAGAACCATAATATTATCTATCATGAAGGCGTTATCTCTCATTTCACTCCTATTCACTTTATTGTGCTTGGGATTCACTGATGGTAAGTACTTTATTAAAAAAAAAAAAGCAGTTTTTCTCGCTTTTGTTATATTTTGACTGTTTAATTAGTATCGATACAACAATATGATACGTTTAGAAATAATTTTTCATAAAAACCATCGTGGCTATAAAAAAATTTATTTGAATACTCCACTTTCCTTTTCTGTCAAATTATAAAAGGACTCGGCTCTAAATTATAATTATAATTGTGTATATGAATGTACACACAAACAGACTCATATATAGACGTACATAAGCATAATAAAAAATAAAATATATAAAACTGTTTCAGTGCTTGTTGTTCTAATATACCAAATGCATAGAGGCGCAGACGTCAAAGTTCATTTCACGAAAAATTGTTTAAATAAGAAAAATTAATAGCACTGTATCATAAAACTAATTTCTCAATTTCATAAAGAATAATACATTTCGAGGCACGCTGTACGAATTGTATGCGTTTGTTTTTTGTTTTTTTTTTTTTTGGAGGGAATTTCACACGATACAATACGAAAATCTTTACTGTATATATAAATACAAGTGTATTTTTTTCTCCATACATCTTCATCCAGATCACGGATATATCTTAAGTTAAATTTTTACCATTTATATTGGCCTTAAAATTCTATTATATCGCGATAACAAGATGGGTATTTTGAGATTCGATTTTTGCAGCTCCCTCAGAAAAATTTTCACTTTGAGATATATCGCGGGAGGCACTTGATTTTATTATACAACGAAACGACGACGCGCAAAAACCGAACAATTTATTGTACAAAAGGATAAGGAAAAAACGGAGAGAAAAAAAAAAAGAAGTACGCGAGAATAACGATCGAACTTCGTCCAGACTATCGTCCGGCGCGCGTGTAACGACTTCTTTTACTCTACAGGGGTGAAGCTCTGCAAGCAGAAGAGTCACTACTCGGACGGCTGCAACACGTGCACCTGCCTCGGATCCTACAAGA
The DNA here is from genome assembly GCA_018907035.1 of Sycobia sp. Sy_11. Lineage (NCBI taxonomy): Eukaryota > Metazoa > Arthropoda > Insecta > Hymenoptera > Epichrysomallidae > Sycobia > Sycobia sp. Sy_11. The sequence continues at coordinate 1,173,138 of JACCIC010000075.1, forward strand.
ATAAATTGCAACTGACCGTGCCGAGCATCGTATGCAGCGGGAAGCTCTGCTACGGCGATGACAACAAGCCGTACCTGCCGAGGCCGCCGCCCGAAGATTTTTGGCTGAAGCAGGAGGCCGCGTCTACGTCCTAATGCGATGAGCTCGCCTGTACCTTACTGAGAGTCAAATAAATCCAACGTTCATGCCTCTATCGCACGTCTTTCTCTCCCCGTAATTTCCCGCAATAAAGAAACCCTCGTTTTATACATTGTTAAGCTTGTTATGTCTTTCGTTTTATTGTTATTATTATTACTATTATGTACACGCTCGTATATGAGCGAAACGAGCGAGCGAAATATTTAGAAGAGGAGAGAAGCCGGGTGCTTCGTCGGATGGGCAAGCGTCAGCGATTATGACGGCGGGGACGGTGCGAGAGAAGGGGGACAGAGGACGAAATCTAGAATGGTTCGAGCTTGCGAACTTGGGGCAAGAACGCGAGACCGGGCACAGAGCTGGATGAATTCGTCATCTGACATTATATTCTTTGCATCGACGCACGGCCAAGGTGTCGATAACAGGTCGATCGGCGCCTCTGAAAATTCAATCAATCTAATCACAAACTTCCGTCCGAGAAATTCCCTTCTTATCGGCCGCAGCTGTAAGAAAATTACAGATCACGCGAGTCGAGAGATTTTCAGCGTACGACCCCGTAGAGGACTTAGAGAATGCTTCAGCGACAGTAAAGCATCGGTCGAGCTCTCCTGCATCCTTTCTCGCTCGCGCGCAGACATTCGGATCGCCAAGCATTGACCCTCCCAAACGCTCTCTCCCCGGCAGATCCATTCGCACTCCTCGATATCTCAGCCGTAAGTCCTGGGAGTTGTCCGATGCTCGGTATTTTGATGTTTGTCGCTTTATTGTTTTTCAGTACATTGGTAAAATTAATCAGTCCAGAGAAATCGGCCGAAGAGTGGTTCGCCTCAATAGAGCCTCGTATAGAGGAGAGACAAAGGTTGAGAGAGGCCGGGTATTGTAAAAAATTCTCCTATACGGTTTGTAGCCAAATCTCGCCTGCTTCCTCGCCTTTCGCCATCGACTTTTCAGGGTGCATTGATAAAAACGAATGCTAATTATCTCGGGAGCAATTGTATACCAATAGGAAAGCATAAAAAGTATTCTGTTTATAAGGAACATTTCATAATTACACTCATTGCTCACGTTCTTCCTAAAAATTATTATGTTGAATTCATGCACAATTGCTCATCTGTTAATCAAGTCAATGATTCTAAGCGAAATGGTTAAAATAGTAAAACTGACGGAAATTAAAAAAACTATAAATGGATTCATTACTATAATAGTTCATAAATTCATGATGAAATAATGAAATATATAGCGTAGACTAATTCGTTTTAATAGTATCTTCGAACTCTTCAATATTATCATAATTATACGAAGTCATTATCTTGAAGTCAATGTAGTGCTTATTAAAAATACTTTTTAAGAATTATCGTGTTTTTTAAATTGAATACGAAAAATGAATACGAAAGTAGCTTCGCAATTATTTGTGACAAAGTTTATACTGTAGATATATTATAAAAATGACAGTTACAGTAATTTAAAGTAACAGTCTTTCTTAAAAGAGTCATATTATCCGCGTATTTGTACAGTACATTACTTACACGCAGTTGAAGCGACAAAATTGAAACATACATTGAAAGCAAGAATTTACATAGATATTTTATAGCAGACAATTAGATGTCTAACATTATTATTATTATAGATTCTTGTTCTTAATAATAGATCGCCGCGTTAAACAATAGATTACGATCACCTTGAGCTTCCCTATTGGAATGAAATTTTTTTATTCGCTTTTTCGCACGGCTGAAAATGTAAAAACATTGGAATTATTTTACAATTATAAAATCGTATTACTATTTGGATAATTGTAATTATTTATAGATTTTTGCTGTTGCCTCAACAAAAATAAATAAATAAACGAGTAAAATACACTATCTAATTAGAAAGCACCTTAACTATCTGATTTCTTGGACAAGATTTTTTTTTTTTTAGTTAAATAAATTCACATTACATAATAATCAAGAGTTCGCGTCCTTCTGTAAATTATTTACATAATTCGTTTAAGATCGTCATTATTCAATTATTTGAAAAACTTAGTGGTAAAAAATGGAGACGGTTTATAAGTCAGTTATTGAAATTTTCTGTTTACTTTGTATACTTATCTGCGTCAAAAGACTTTAGGCATATATAAAGAGGCTTTCATTATAGACAACCATAATATCGCTTATATCATGAAGCCATTATTTCTCAATTTATTTTTAGTCGCTTGTCTATTATGCGTCTTGGCATTTGTTAATGGTAATTATTTATCTAAATATAATTAACAATTTTTATATCAATATTAATTACGTAAACTGTTGCATAATTTCGGTGGTGCTATGAGTAAGAGGCGCGCATTTTTTCTGAAATTTATCAAAATATTTCAAGATATTTTAATCCATTTCTTGTGTCGATCGATATTACATATTACAATGCAAAAATTAACACGAATGCTTCTGTTTTTTAAGTTTACGCTCACATTAACTTAGTTTAATTAAGAGTGGACAAACTTACGTCGTTGCTTATTATTAAATAATCAAGCAAATATATATTTATATATAACATGCAGATTTAATAATGAGATAGGCGAATCATGTGTTTCTACGATTGATATAATTACGCGAGAATATGACTAATGCACGTACGATTATTAATTGTAATAGATTTTTTTTTATACAGCGCGTGAAAGACATTAGTCGTTGTTTCAAGACAGATTAAACTAAAGCGATACAAAAAATTTCAATTGATATATCTAGACATATTCCATATTCATACTGGCAGTTCCTGCAGCTGCGGAATAGATTTCCGGTCGTTAAAGTTTCATCGAATACATATCGCATTATTAAAGTCATGCTTGAATATATATTTTTTTTTTTTAGTTGTTATATATAGAGAAAACTTTCCTCGGCACACAAATTTTGGCTGTACTTGTCTGAATTTCGAAATTTTTGCTTGTCATCGATATTCTTTTCCGGTATAGACGTTACCAGCGATGATATAATTCATTCGATATTTATGTCTGCGCATAAATAACTTGCTGTGAAATATATTCCTATCAGTTACATTAAAACTTGTGGGATTAACGTCGACGATGTCCTATAGATATATTTATAATTTTCGTTTTCCGTTCGGCTGTAGATCCTTCGGTTAAATATAGGGCAGCTTGAATTAGGATAAGATTTAGGCACCGTTGGTTTTTTTTTTTTTTAAAGCAAGTATAGAAATACGAAGAATATATTTTAAAACAAGCAGCTCCAAAGAAATTCCTCAAAGTTTCCAAAAACGTTTGAAATGATATATTTATGTGTGTTATATTAAGAACAAAATAAAAAAGTTGAGGATACTCTATACTTTTATCATTTTCGAAACTAAGCCAAGCTTTACGTTTAACGGTCCATTTATGAATATAAAACAAATTAAATCTTAAATATCTGTTCTTGAAGCTAGGGGCTTATAACGTAACTATTGTTAAATTCAACCGCATTATTTTTACTATACTATATCCGTAATTCAACGTTAAAAATTTGAAAGCGTTGAAATATATTTTCACCCAACGGAATTTCAGATCAATAGAAGAATTGTATAAAGAGCGTGGCTAAATACTTTTCAGAATATTGTATTCAATGCTCATCCGTACTTTTTCATATAGGAATAAAGCTTTGCGTCAAGAAAAGCACCTACTCGGACGGCTGCAACAGGTGTACTTGTACAGGTTGCCACATAAATTACTATGGCCGAATGGTATCGAGCATAGTGTGCAATGGAAAGCTGTGCTACGGCGACGACAACAATCCATACATTCCTAAGTCACCGCCCGAGGATTTCTGGATGGAGTATAACATTACGCACAAGTGTTGATGACATGTAGTTTAAAATCGTCCGAATTTAATAAATATAACATTATCTATTTATATATATATATTTTTTTTCTATCTATAATCGTAAACTTCGCTCATATATAAAATCATGCCAATAGAATGTCCGCGGGCATTTTACACAATGTCCGATTAACATTAGACCGTCAAAATTATCGCAGAACCCGTCGATGTGTATCGAATGCTGCGTGCAAATAATTTAATTCGAAGAAACTCGCTTCAAAAACTTATCCGACTGCATGATGATAGACAAATAATTGAAATATTCATGAAAATTCTAAATATCGTTTGCGATTTTTGAAACGTTATTTGTGAAGGCTCGAACAGGCTCGAGCATCTCGAAACGAAATATTGGAAACAATAGTATTCAAATATTGCAGGGAATTATGCATAAACATGCACACGTTTTAACGATTCCAACTGAAATAAAAGTGAAAAATGTAAAAAATTACAAGCTACTCGAACCTGCCCAAGCAGTGGAAAACTCAAGACCAATTTTCCATCCTAAAAAACTAGTCAATATCCACAAATATAATTATTACTTTTTCATCGATGTGAAAAAAATTGTTAAAACAAGTCTATTAAAGCCTACAGAAATTGCAGACGCCAATATTTCAATTATCAATTTGGAAATTCTTACAGTTAATATTTATTCATTATTGTATTGTTATTATTAATATTATTGCAGTGCGATTTTGTTATGTTTTTATGAAATTAAATTTCGCTCAAATGAAATCACAGAATTAAAGCGAGATCTCTGAAAGTCGAAGAATTTAAGATTCGACTACACAATGTCGAGTCATAATATACATTTTGCTTTTCTTATAAAAAGCATTCATTCGTAATTAACTCGAATAATTAATTAAGATAACGACTCTCCTTCTCGTTAATTAATTCAACCAGCAAATTATCTTCTCCTCTCGACGATCTTATTAATCTATACATCAACAAGTAATCTATTGAAATCTATTCAAGAAATATAGATGATTTATTTTTTAAGCATATTGCAGTGTTGTATTCTGTAAGTTAATTTATGCTCAGAAATAAACCGAGAAACCGATCTTATACCGAATATAAGAAGAATTGCTAGTAATATATATATATATATATATATGTGCGTGTGTGTGTGCGCGCGCGCGCGCGTGTGTGTGTGTGTGTGTGTGTGTGTGTGCGTGTGTGTGTGTGTGTGTGTGTGTGTGTGTGTGCGTGTGCGTGTGTGTGTGTGTGTGTGTGTGTGTAAATAATGTCATCAAAATAATTTATGGTTATATTATTATAAAAATTTAATGAGTGGTGGCTAAAAAGACTACATTTTTAGGTATGTATAAAAGAAAAAAAATTGTTTATACAAATTACGCTTCAGAAGAAGTGGTGTAAGGCTTTATAAATAAAAAAAAAACATCATTATAAAATACTGTTTTTACTTTAAATAATCTTTAAAGTATATGATCATAATTCACATTATGTATGTATCATTAGTTATAACTTAGTAATAGTAGTAATATTAATAGTAAAAATAATTATAACTTTAATAATATTATTAATAATACATAAGTATGCATTTATCAACAAAGGCATATGCCAAATTTTTTTTTCTATTTTTTTTCTCGTTCTATACAAATATACAATTACGAAGACTTCGCACCGTCTATTAATAAATTTCTATATAAACTTAGTCTCAATTAGAATTAGATGAAAGATTTCTAAATAGTGTTAAAAGGCTTTTAAAGGGACGTGAGAATGTCGGCGAAAGGAGTCCCAGGAGTTTTCGCTGCATTTTCGAACGTTTGAATAAAGATCTCCTTTTGACTATCATTTGTCAACTAAAAAACCAAAAATATAAATTATACAGTCAAATCTTATAAATAATTATCCAAAGTTAATGACCAAACGAATTAAATTAAATGTTCAATTGTTAAAGAATTGAATATGCAAGTGTACCTGAGAATAAAAATCAGATGCAGCAAGGCAGAGAATTTTCTTATCCTCATATTCATACTTTCCTATTCTTGATTGCACATGCGGAAATCTGGAGAAACAAATGCGTTAAGGACAAATTTTTTGTTTCTGTCCGATTCTTCAACTGGACAAAGCACCAAAAATCAATTGTATTAAAAAAGGATACAGTGCTCGCAGCCAAGGGTTTGTTGATGTACTTATGAAAAAACACGAGAGGCACCAGGTAGACATTATAAGTGGCAAACTCTGAATAAAGTTTGGTATACTAAATACTACCCAAGCCTGAAGAAGACCTAACTGAGTACTACTGCAAGCTTTCTCGCATACCTGCAATTAGAATTAATGAGAGTAAAATGAGAATTAGCATAAAAGTTGGCGAGAAAATTTATTGTCATGCATCCTTATTAGATCTTTTCTTAATGATTAGTGAGTATTTTTTGATACTTCTGACGCTTATTGAAGCTCAAGAAGATTGTCCTTTGTTACTTTTTTCATCATTTCGTTAAGCTTCTTTATTGTTCTACTTACTAATAGTATTATAATAATATATTATAATGAATTGAATTTCAAGTTTCTAATGAAAAAAATTCTCAAAGCTACGTAACTAAATAAAAACTATTTAAAGCAGAATTAATTTTGTTTCCGTTAAATGCCAGAAATAATTTCCTTATACTTCTAAATTCTCTTAAAAAATCCCAAGTATTGATAAAAAATATTCCACCTTGAATACAATAGCTGACATTAATCTGGGATACGGCTGCTGAGGCGACAGAAACTCGCCAATGACCTTAGTGAGAATTTCCAGTGGTGGAAAAAAGTCGATTAGCACCTCCGACAATACATCGCAAAGTATTTCCACCTCCATGGGATAGCCTTTCTTAATCTTGTCGAAAATAGCCGATGACCTCTCGATGGACCTGACCAGAATTTCCGGCTCGATATCGGGCAGCGGCTCACCAAGTTCCGGCTGATTCAGGCGGTCGGCGGTATCGGTGTACATACAGGTAAGAAAAAGTTGGAGCGCCGGCAGAGAGAGCGCGGGATTTGTCTGACGCAAACGCTCGATAGAAATCTTTACTACTTGTTCGGAAACTTTTCCAATTATGCTCTTGGTGGCAACCAGCCGTTCCAGACCCTGGTAAAAGCGTACATTTTGAATGCGAATGTTTTCGACTTTAAATCAAGCTATTACATGTCCTAATCAGTTTGTTTAATATTATTATGCACAAAGTAGTAAAATAAGAAGACATTTTCAACTTTCTGCATCATGAGATCAGAAATAACGTAACTTCGTTAATATTAAAGTTTATTTCGAATAGTAAAAATAAGATATTCTATTGATTGTATGATGCGTCTAACTAATGTCTCTCGAAAATAAAACTAATTTAATATTCTATTGATAATTCGTAATTGCTTGGATTTCCGATATTTTATTAATATAAAAAATCTAAAACGCAATAAATCTATATTGAAGCCATATCTTATTACAGAAAATAAAATAATTAATTTCATCATAATCGCAGCTAAAAACTGATATCTTTATGAAATAAGTGCTTTGAAAATATACAAAATAAGTATAATTCGTTTAGAAACCATTTTTAATATGAACAATTTGCATAAGTAGTTATATTTATGTTTCATACCTGTAGTAGCATTTTATGTAGAGATATGGAAATGTTTGGTAAACAAACTAACGATAAAATTAGTTCTATTACCGCCGGTGCTTCGACATCGGGCGGAGAATCTTCTGCGTGTTCTAATAAAAAGAATACAAGTGACCATAACACACATTGATGCTCTTCGCTTTGAATGAGTACTCTAAAATAAATGGATAATACTGGTATAATTTCTTTTTTTATTTAATGTAAATCGGGGTTTAATTTTAAAAAATTAGATACCGGCTGGAATCTTGCATGTCAATATAAGACTGAATATATTCTATCGCTAACGGATGCACAGCACCCAAGGTTTCTTCACAATTTGCTAACACAGCACTTTGTAGTAAATACAAAATTCCATGTAAAGTAGCTATTCGCATAGGTAGAGATCCACACTTTAAGCTTCCCTCTATTAAGCGTTTCACTTTATCTAACGTTTCTGCGTCCTGAATATTATAATAGTAATTAATATCAATATCAAGTTTAACTAGTTATCATTTATACACTATCTTTGTATTTTAGTATCTAATACTTCCCACTGTAATCGCTACTATTTAAAGTAAAAAATCACAGGTTAAACTAAAGTTTTAGTCATCCAAAAATACATAGTGAAATAAAATCTTACCAAAGGGTTAAGAACAGCGGAGGCCTTGCACGTAGCCACAATAAGATGCCTCCTAAAGATTTCGTCCTCGGCCGGATGCACTTTCCAAAGTTCTAGGCAAGACTCTAACATCCACTGGAATTGCGATCTCTCAACGAACAATTCAGAAATAAACAATAACGATTTAATAATCTCGTGGAGTAGCCGAAGCGGTAATTTCGGGCCGAGGCTCAACCAGGAAGCATAAAGCTCGAGTAGAAATCTTAGACACGAATTGACGTCCAAAGAGACTGCGTCTAAGGCCTCATCCCGACGTTTCTTTAGTTTCAGCGTAGACGAGCTGAGCTTGTCTTCGTGCAGTGAACACAGTGACCACAAATATGAAATTGACAACTGACCATAAACATGATTAGTTTGGAAGCTCGTACTAAATCGAGGCTCTAGATTGCCTCTATGGAAGATATGCTCCAACTGAGAAATGGATTTAACGGTTGATACGATGTTACTAAAACAATGCAAATTCATTATTTCACTAGTCATCCTACAGATTTGCCGTGTCCTAATTTTACAAGTAATTTTTTATATCATCATGAATGCTATATACAAACTTACCTATTCTCGTATTTCCATAGCAAAAGATCTTGCACGACAAGTAACCTTCGAGTACTCTTTTTATGTAATGATAACTGAGGATCTCTGGAATGCTGAATTGGCGATCCATTATTTGGATTACCGGGACAAGGCAATATTAACGTTTGTGCCAGAAGATTCGTAATAGCCTGAACTGCCAAACTTGCCGTGTGAATCAAGTTACCCTCTGTTGCAAACTCATTTTGGAGTTGCGTAACATTTAAAACGCCGAGTAGCACCATCCAGATTTCTTCAAATTGCTGACGTGAATTCCAACCAAGTAGTGATGTCCTAAATATAAACTCTTCGAGAACATCAAGTTCTGGAATGTAATTCGGCTCTGATGAGAACAGAGCAAATTGGCATCTATAAATAAAAATTACATAAGATCCATATAGCTCTAATATACATTTTTCAAAACTACTGATTCGCATTCAAATCTTATACTTCTATCATAGACTTAATTATAACATTAACAGCTACAATATTAGAACCTAAACTTACTTTGTTGGACCAGATCCAACAATGGTACAGCCATGTTTCCACAGCATAGGCGGTGTAAGAATGAATGAATTCACCAGCGGTTGCCTAGCCACACTTACAATTAAGCTTTTTAAAGGTTCCATGAAAAAATCGGGTATATCGCTACAATTATTCTTAAGACTCGCTTTCTGCCTCCTTTCCAACCACTTAACGAGTGCTGCCATCCTTAAACATGCTTCAGCGTAATCCCTGGTTTCTTTGGTTCCCAATGCTTCCTGCAATCCGCTGCACTCGTCGTCCACGATCTGTATCTCAGAATCTTCGGTAGATTTGATGAAATATTGAACAATAACAGTAACGGCTGCAGCAGCCGAGCAAACCCAGCTATATCTACAGGACGACCCGAAAGCTCGACCTGTTGCCGATTCGCGCAGAATGGATTGCGCACACTTCAACGTAAGCTCAAGTTCCCGGGGTGCCGTTGTTCTAACAAAACTGATCTGACGATCGACCAAATAATGCGCAGTCTCGAGACAAAGAACTGCGAATGAGGCGAAGTCATCCTCGTACTCGGCATCGATAGTTCGTGAAAATTTATTCAGTGAATTTATATACAAAGTGATTGCCGACATGATTGAAAATAAATCATTACGATATGATTCACTCATTAATAACGAATTTAGCTTTGAAGAATAATTATTAGAATTGGAACTGAAATAATTATTTTCTTATTAATATAATTTTTAAGACAATGCATTAACTAAACTACTAAAGGATTCAGAAAATAAAATACATTACGTCATATTATCACATTTTAGAGTAGGAAAAAATATACTATGTGGATTTGGCAGTACTTGTAGGATACGTTGCATCCTCTGAATTAAATTTTGTTTAGTAGCTTTAAAGAGGGTACTTTCGGGACTTTCTTTACTTTCATTTCCATCTAATTCTGTTCAAATAAGAAACAAATATCATTTATAATTCAAATTTCCAATTTTAAAAGCTTTTCGTTTTTTGTGAAGTTTTTCACTTTTTAAAAATATTTTATCATCTTTTTGTAAATTAAATTTCAAAGTAGTTTTTTAAGATTTACTTATTGAAAACTATTAATGATTTTTAAATAAAATGTAAAAAATAATGTGTCTTACCTAACTGAAGTAACGTTTGATCATTCAGTCGAGCACCAATTACAATACATTCTTCTAACAGTTTTAAATTAAAATTTGGAGAAGAGAAAATACTTAAACATTCATCTAAATCGAGATGACTTAATAACCACGCTGATTCAAAACATCCATAGCTAACACATGGAGAACAACATCGAGATCTCACCTATGAATATGTGTACAAATCAAAAACTTAAATTATATCCTTACTTAAAACAAATTCTTAGAATTGTCATTCATTACCTGTGTTAAATACCAAGCACGATTTAATTGAATAATCTTAATCTCCGCCGGATCAAACCGTTTTGAATTATCCAACTCTAACGGCTCTAACTCATAATGACTTGTCGCTAGTTTATTCAATAATCCAATCAGCGCTCCGTGCTTCCGTGCAAGTCCTTCCGTCCTTAATACTTTCATTATTTTCTTAAAATTTAAATAATCAAATGAATTCTCGTTTACAGTATAATCTCTTTTATGATTTAAAAAAAATGTATTTTTTAAATGTAAAAACTATCTACTATTTAAAAAGTTAAATAACCTTGAAATCTTCCCTTGTTAACTGTTGTACTGCTTCTTCCTTTCCCAAAGCTAACAACACCTCGACCCTTCTACTCGCAATTTTCGCTGCCATCCTAGAGAGTGCCAAGTATTTAGACCTTAAAAATTTCGGTATCAATGCCAAGAGCAGTTGACCCGATTGAGACTGATGAGCACCTTCGAGACACTGAAGTAGACGTTTCACGAGTACTGGCCTTCCAGTAAGGTCACCTGTACCACAATAGTTTTCGAAGACAGTGAACAGAAAATATTCACTCGCAACAGGATCACGATGTACTGCTACCGATACCAATTCTCGAACAGGTGATTCATCTGCTAGACTTATTGTAGCTTCGATATGATTCTTTAATAACCACACCAAGCGTTCGTAATTACTTGAAACGTTCTCACAAACGTAGTCACAAAAAAGGATTATCGACGCACGGCGCAATATTTCGGCATTTATTTGAGCCTTGGATTGTTTTAATTGCTAAAAGAAATCAAAATATTTTTTGGAGTCAAAAGCAAAAACTTGTAATTGTGGATATAAAGTTTTAAATGATAAGAATTAATGTCATACCCGTATGATACTTTCATTTTTATTACACGAAGAACCAATAACTCTTGTCCAAAACTCCATATCATCGAATCCTAACAACGTCAACAAATAAGTCCACTGACATGTAAGAATTGGGCAGCTGTAACCTATTTCTAACATCGCCTCATTCAAATCGCTTAGTAATAACTTCTCATCTTTTGCAATGTGTTCACCTTGTATTAAATTTATACTGGCATTTGCAACTTTACAGTGACTACCAGATTCAAACATATGGATACACAACTGCAAAAGTATGGAAAATTGCTGTATTATATACCTATCTTCGTCGTTCTCAGTGAGATCATTAAGCGGTTTCATACTGGAATCCTAAAAAAATATTTTTAAGTAAATATGTATATAGTAATCGGTAAAAACGTATTCGCATTAACAAATATTGCATGTCATGAAGGCAACTCAAAAAATAATAAGTATATTATTCTAAATTTCGTATTTAAAATAAGTTGATTATTAGTATTCAAAAAATTTCTATATAAATTTTTTCACATTAGTAATAGATATAAAATAATTAATTAATTACAATCAAAGATATGACAAGATAAATTATATCTGAATTACCTGGAAAAGTTCTACTAATACCGAAGTCATAAAACTGATTACTCTAAATATGAACCTTGCCAATATCCTCTCTGGTGGCATCGTGAACGGTTCCAAAAGTCCTGAAACATTCAGGGGATCTCCTTTAATTGGCCTACTTGAATCAGGAAGTAATAATATTTCAGGTAAATCTGGTATAGTTGAAGTTACGTCAGAAAGCCTTGCCAACATTGCTTCTTCTTTAGCATAAGAAACAAGCGAAAGTATTACAATATTTACCATGCCAATCCAGCGTTTGAAATCTAAAACATTTTTGTTCGCTGGAAATCCATTTTTTTGTGGAGACTGAAAATAAAAATAGAGATAAATAAATATTTCTTTATGCTTCAGTATTTAATTATTATATTCAAAAATTATAAATTTCTAATATTTTTATTTCTTAACAAAACTATATTTATTTATTCTACTAATTATATGTGGATCTGTAAGCAATTCAATTTTAAAATTACATATAAAACCACTATACCATTAATAAATTCTTTCCTGCTGGCGGTGGCATTGTGAATAGAACTTTCAGAAGAGGGTCCACTGGCCTGAAAAAGCTTGGTGACACGGCTGAAAATAATTTCAAAATAGCAAAATAAGCTCTTGTAGATTCCAAACCAAGTTTTCTTGTTGCAAGCATCGGCAATACGGTATCCATTGTTTGTCTTGACCATCGCCTCCATTTTTCCTCACCGTTGCCGTCATTGCTTAATCTGGATTCCGTTAAACACTTCGCCAGTAATTCTATTATCTATTAATTTTTAAACAAAATTATTACTGATTAAAAATTTTGATTGACTTAAATTGTATTTATAAAACAGAAATAAATTAAATAGCATATAAAAATAATTGTTGTGAAAGGAAACTGAGTAATAAATAATGTTCTCGTACATTAAAGTTAATTCAAAATACTGTGATTAGTAAATGAAAATGGTATTCGTCCAATTCCATTTAACTTCATATTCTCATTGTAAGCATCTAAAAAACTAGTGTATAACATGTATTAAATATGAATTATGAAACAATCGTTATACAAAACAATATTCAAAAATTATGGAGCAAATTAACATTTGACATTCATACTACAATATCTATTGGTTCCAATTTTTCAAAATATCGAATAAACATATTACACGTTTGTTTTAATTTATCTAGTCCTATACAGTAATTATATTCAAAAGTTACTTACTTCTGGATACTCAGCCAGTCTTAACATCATAGACAGCAGTACTTCGCGTGTAGTTTCCATTTCCTTTTCTTCGCTCATAGTAAACGCAGAACTTCTCGATAAGAACATCTCCTCAACCACGGGCAAAAGTGCAGGTATACAGTGAGTAATGGGAGGCTGGCCGCTGGCCATCAATCCATCGCATAATTGAATGATCTTTGGAACACTAATAATCAGTTTTGAATGATACTTTTCGTAAGACAATCGCACTAAAAAATCAAATATTCGCGGCAGTAATAATTCTGTATGAGACATGTAACCTTCTTCGATAAACTCGAATTGTTTCATCACGAAACCGATAAACACTTTATCTGAGTCCATGAGGCAATAATTTATATGTAATTGAACCAACTGACTAAGAAGCATCAATACTTGACACTGTAGATGAACAGAATTGGAGATTGTATATTGCATGAGAGACTTTATTACCAAAGGCTCAAATAAACGGATTAGTGAACCCACAGAATTCTGATCAGTGTTGCGGGTCAAAAGTTTAAGGATTGACGACACCTTCCGATCTTCTTTGCGATTTAATGAAGACACCAATCTTTAAAAAAAATCAATTTATTAATAAATATATAATTTATTTAATTTTATTTATTCCCTAAACATAGTTTTATGTTAATGACTACTTTATCGACTTATGTCTAAATAAACTTAATCACAGACTAAGTTCTGATAAAGTATAAGATGAATTTAATAAATAAATCAAATAAGAGTTAATTGAAATGCATATTTAGTAAATTTTTTATTACATTTATAAGTACTTGTGAATTTCACGTGCTTTTCAAAGAAAAACATCACAAAAACTCACCGATGACTAACTTCCGGCTCGTTTCCACCCCGACAATTACTACTGAGTCTCTTAATCTTTTCAACCATGAGCTTCGCAGGCTTTTGAAAACACTGTTCATAAAAGCCTCTATCTACAATATCCTCCCCAACTCTAAACTCATCCTCTATCATGCTCCCTCTTGTTAGATCGAATTTACTCTGGTCCACATGAATGTCGTCCCATTTAGCCAACAGGTTCGTGCCGAATAAACACTTCAAGAGTTGTCTAACGCACTGCACCGTCATCATCGATGACAATGACATCGTCGACTGTAGGTAGTGCAGTATCTCCTCGACAATTCTGCTACCCTCGTTCAGGGTAGCCATTTCAAGAATCTGGGATAGAGTCTGAAGAGTGGCATTCAGTAGTCCCAGATAGAGCTCGCTTGCCTCCTGTTCAAGAGTTACGCGATAGTTCGAATGTGCGGCCTTAAGCTGTTCGTAGAGCCGAAGGTAGTGTGATTCTCCTGTCAGCGAACCCAGTTGATCTTTGCCCCCGAAACGAAAACTTAGGCGATGAAGCTCTGAACTTGATGATTTATTCTTTGAAGACTGATCTGGCAAAAGCTTACGTTTTGGAGATAGAGATTGAGCTGAGGGTAACGACGGTAATGATGACTTTGAGACTGGCTGTATGGGCTGTAAATAATATTGTAGAAAAACATTTAAATAAATTTGTGAATAAACTAGTTAGTAAAAACAGTTCCTTATCAACTATAATAATAACAATGATATTAATAATAGCCATAGACAAGAACTCTTAGTGGAAAAAATAGTGCATACAACATCCACTCATCACATGTACACCTCTACCCCGTGAATTTTGTCAAGATCACGCAGAAAAGTCGATCGGAGACCCTATGAACAGGTATTTCCCACGCATAATAGAGTTGACGACCCAAGAAATAGATATATTCCAAAAGGGTTGTGAATGAACGAAAGGCTCTATAAACAAATATTTCTCATATGCGAATAAGACCAGTTTCAATTAAGCAAGAACTTACGGATACAGTTATATGTCCGTCACAAGTAAGAAGTCCAAATCCGATTTAAGCAACATGGGATACTAACATCGCTAAATCTTATTTCTGATCGTAGTACGGTTTAACGCTCTAATGAGACCGTATAAGAATGTGAGAAAATGGAGGTTTATAGGATCTAAAATCCAGGGTGACATTGAAGTTTCTTAACCTGAGCTGTGTCACGACAGAAAACGACGTAATGAATACAATAAATCGCGAAACGGTAGGAACTGCAGTTCAAAAGCGTCGCGTTCTCTATGACAGAGGATTACTGTCTACGAACTCGATTCGAAGAAAGAAACGGATCTCCTGAAAAAGGAAAGAATCAAAATAGGACAAATAATTTGCCGAATAAGACTTAGAACGTTTTTTCCCTATTGTCATAGATGATGATGGGATATGGATATATAAAGAAAGGAAGAAAAGCTGTCTGGGAACAGACAAATGAAATTGTTGATGGCGATATGAACTCGAGATGCCTTCTCACAAGAAATGCAAACACGCGAAAGAATGCTTCCTATGTCCTAACTAAGCGAGTAAGGCACGTCGATACCGACCAGGTTCATTATCGTAACTTGGGTTCCATGCAACATTTACTGTACTGCAGAAGAAAGCTAAAGCATGACGATAATATTCCAGTGCAATATGACGACGCACTCCTCTCATAGACTGTATTAGAATATGACACAAATCTACTGAAGATGAGTGAACTGGAATAAGTTAGATGAAAACTACATAACAGACGTAATTGTTTCCTTGGACAGAATTATTAGACAGGCAAGTCATAATCAGCATATTGTTTTTCATCTGATAGGCCAGAAAAAATAATCCAAAACTCGGCTGAGCCAATTCGCAAGGCGGCCATACAGGGGCTTCCTTAAGAACCGAGAAAACATTATAGAATCTAAGTACAGGTAGGGGTAACGACTCGAAATCTTCCATACCCGTACGAAGCCTCAATATGATAAATGTAAAACATAATACACTGGCTACTATAAATTTTAATCGCTACACTTTCCAAACGAAACACAAAGCTCAGCAGCTTCGAATAATATTGAGCACGCGTTTTCCTCATTCATCCATGTCTGACCATTGGACCGAATTATGATCAGGGCTTGAGATAAAATAGTAGCGATTCACTAGAAAATACGATTAGACTTATGACAAAGGACATAAACGGCTAACAACTAATCGAAAATTACGGTACCAATGTGCTCCAGAGCAAAAACACAGATGGGTATTTGGAAGATACAATGAATATGTAAGAAAAATATAAAATCGTGAATAAATAAAATACTGGTTCCAAAGGAATCAATGTGTATGATCACATAAAGGCTAACGTCCAGGAGACATGTATTTAATGTGTACGAAGACAAAATTTTTTCGAGTCACGTTCTTTAAGACACATTCATTCAGTCGGTCTTTGATCTTACTTATCAAAGAATGACCATAAAATTGCTAAAAAAAAAAGAAAAAATTAGACTCATTCTAATGTGAACGGTCGTTAAAATGATGTAGCATGATCTCTTACCGATGGTAAATCTTCAACAACATGCTGAAATATATTAAGAACTCGCATTACATGCGTGAGCAATTTTTCCATATTTATAGAGCATTTCTTATCGTGGAAAAACTTCCAGTATTTATAATCTGTAGTTGATTCTGCATCATTCTTCATTGTATCTTGCTCCTTTACACGACAATTACTACAAGCGATACCAGATGCAAGATTCCCTGCTAGTAGGAGCAGGTGGCGATGCATTGAAAGGTCGAGACTTAGAGGTGATGAAGTCAACAGGATGATTGTTTGGGAGAAGATGGTGACAGAAAGAGACGGTAGCTTCTCGTTAGAAAGTCCTGTGTAGTTGTAAATAACATATTACATTTTTAAAATCTATTTTATTTTACTTACAGCGCACTATATATATTAATAGTCAGCGCATATTAACAATTAATTTGTAGTACTTCTGTCAAAAAATTTATTAATTTGTAAAAGAGTTAAAGATGAAAAATCTATTAATTTTTGTTTATATATGCATTAATTTTAATGTTTTTAAATCAAAATATTAATTCAAATAATGGAAATTTTTCTAAAAGTATAAAATTTATCAATGTACTTGCTTAGGAGTATAAAAACTCCTTTAATAACAGTACTATAATAAAAGTATTTACTTTATTTAACTGCTCTTGATTATAATACTTGACTTACAGTAGTAACCAAATTAAAGACAGTTGATAGTAAATTATGCTCAAGAATTATGCATAAATATAACTACTTAGCAGCAAATATGATGAAAGTATAAAGAATATAATAATCAATCTTATAAATCAATTTTATTTGTATAGAATATATTACTTTTAAAAACAGAAAGTCGTTTGCTCAATTTCTCTATAAATTAATAACAGAATACATTAATAACAAATATTATGCATGCTAGGAGCAATGAACATGCAAACGGAAAAATAAAAGAATAATTTCATTGGAAATTTCAAATCTTGCTATTTTGTAAAATCTAACAAAGCACGTACTTTTTGTGATATTTTTCAAAAATTTTCTGTAGAATATAAATAAAATTTGATTTGAATCGACGACGGATTCGCTATGCCTTCGAATAATTCATTTTGCTTTCTTTTTTATAAATATAAATGAAAGATTCACATTTTTTAAAAACTTTATTGAAACTATACATAACATAATACATGCTCTTCATCAACGAAAAAAAATCTCACAATTTTGTAAGCTAAAACTATATACTTTGAAAAAATAAAATTTTTTGTTAAATGAATTCAAATGAATAGAATCCAAGCTGAAACATTCAAGGCAAAGCAAAAAGCTATAACCCTCACCAAGAAAGTTATCAGTGGCATCGTCTCTCGCATCAATGACCCTTTTGCTGGGCCTCATCTTGAAAACTTGCTTACCGATAGGTACCATGCAGTCCCAAGCCTTGGCATAAACCGTTGTCACATAAGCCTCGCTAAGTGCGCTAAGGGCCTCGCAGCAGCCGTAGGCCAAATACTTGGAGGAGAAGACGAGTAGTCGATCGGACAGCAATCCAACAACGCGCGATAACGCCTCGTCGATCCTGTCACGCTCGCAGCACTGTTGCACTTGGAAGAGCGCATCATACGGTTTCACTAAGCTGCTGATCAGCAGCTTGTGCTCCATGTAAGAAAAGGAGAACGAATCGGTGGGACTGCATAATACCGAATTGAGATAACGCTCCGCGTACATGCTCGCTTTGCGTGTAACTGCATCCTCATGCGGCGACTCGTAGTACAAGGACGGAATTATTCTGAAGCGAATATGTATGTAAAATAAAAATGATTATGTTCGGAAGAAACAAAGTCTTCAAAAGTTAAGTCCGAGATTATTATAAATAAATTTCATTATAAATATAGAGAAATATTTGGCAAACTTAAGGTGTTTATTAAAACATTTGGTTTAGCATTAATTTGGACAGTATTCAATTATAATTCCCTATTAAATTGCTTACTTTATAATTGTGTTACAGGCTGCTTTTCGAACTCTTTGATCAGCATCACTGAGTAGATTCAGTAAGACGTTTATAATACTCTCTTGAAACGCCAATTCTCCATTTACATATTCAATTGTAGTATAAGGTAAATCACCAATAATTTCTGCTAATTTAATTTTTACTAAGAAATATGGATTTTTCACCAACGATGGAAGCATCTTTAAAATAGGAACAGCGTGTTCACTTTCTTCACATTCAATTAAGCCAGGTAAAATTATACTGAGTGCAATCAAAGTTTGACGACATGTCGTTGCAGATTCATCTTCAAGACCCTATATTTGAAAATTATTTTTTTAAACATTATTTTAATAATTAAATCGATGTAAGGCTTATGAAATAACAAAAAACAAATTGAAAAAAATAATGATTCAACAGTTATCTATATTTTGGAATTAAGTAGATATCAAGATTAAAATTTATGAAGACTGTTATTCTATCTACTTAGCATAAGCTTAAACATTCGTTCATTTTATTTTTAAAATACTTTTGCAATAAGAAATGAATGTTTCATTTATTTATTTCTACTAGAAGTCAATTTTTAATTAGTTTTTAATTAATTTTAGTAAATACAATTTATATATATAAAATGAAAAATAAAAATGAAAAATAATAGTTATAGCAATAAATTAATATATTTTATTTAATATTAAATTAATCAATAAGTTTTTTCATATGCAATAATAAATAATTAATTTAATACCTTCAAAATTATTTGAATAAGACTGCCCATTGTAATTGAACTACCATAATTTTTGAAACATCTATTATTCTGTACTAAAATACCTTGTAAAAGGTATCCAACAATCATTGATAAATTTCCTCGAATCTGTGGATCCTGGTGCTCTGCGAACATCAATACATCGGAAATCATTTGCTGATCCTCAACTTTTGACTCATTTTTTGATATTTTTGCAAGAGTTGCAAAAAATATTTCTGGATAAAGCCTTAAAATGCTCCCAAGACATGTGAGAGTTAATGATTTCACACTAACGCGAAATAACGTGTCGGGTATCAGTTCACTCGGTGTACCAGTAAGTAAAAAAGAAGAAACTAAAAAGCGACTGCAATAGCGTAGCGATACATTACTATCCGTGAAACTCCCTATCATTAAGTCATTATGCTGTAGCACAAATTGATCCATAGATGCTTCATGTGTAGACATAACGGATAATGCAGTATCTTCAAGATCTTGATCTTCTTTAAGATCTGGACAAGAAGGTAAACTGGTATCTATATTTTTTTCGAATTTTCCAACATCACTACTGGCATTGCTTTCTACTTCCATATCCTCATCTGTAAAATAAGTATACACAAAATAAAATTAAAAAATAATTTATTTATTTTTGAAAATTTATTTTTTGCAACCAATATTCAACTTTTATTATTGATGAAATACCTGTCTATAATCAACATTAAAAAATACCTAATATTTCTTATTTATGAAATATAAGAATAATTTTAATTGACATACTGTTAAATTTTTTCTATATCAGCAAAGAAAACTATACTAAAGACATCAATTTAACTCAAACTTGGGGAAAATTCTGAATAATATATTTTTGCTACATGAAAAGCAAATAATATTGATAATTTATTTTTTAATAAACTGACTAATACGTTAAACAAAAATAGCCATTGTTCATATTTTTAATACAATTAATGAACAATAATTAATTTTGAAAATTATATTAAATTAAAGTTGAGTAATAGAAATAAAAAATTTTCAGCAGCTATTGAATTCAATTTTAGAAATTGAATAAACAGTATTGTTTCGACTATATTGTTTGTTTCTGAAATTATTTAAAATTAAGCTTACTATTTATTTACTACTACATTTTATGTTTATGCAAACTTTCAACAAAATTCGTTAAATAGTATGAAAAAATAAGTTTTGAAACTTATTTATTTTAAACCATTTTCATTAGAAATCAAGATTTTTCACTTCTTACAAATAAACTTACTTCCAATAGATCCAATGACAAGATCACTGTAATCTTCCATATCTTTGGTTTCAATTAATTGACTAGAATCTGAAACATCGATTTTACTTTGAGGTTTGCACACAATAGGTACAGTATTTGCAATGTCTGTAATCCATTTTTCTACTTTTGGAGCTATTTCCGGTATATCCATAATATCAGACTCAAAGAGATTCATTGAAAGTTCTAAATTATCATCTGACAAAGTAGTAGTTGAAAGACTTATTCTACTTGGCCATTGTTTTCCTCTTTCCTTTAACTTATTAA
The DNA here is from genome assembly GCA_018907035.1 of Sycobia sp. Sy_11. Classification (NCBI taxonomy): domain Eukaryota; kingdom Metazoa; phylum Arthropoda; class Insecta; order Hymenoptera; family Epichrysomallidae; genus Sycobia; species Sycobia sp. Sy_11. Next base: position 1,194,219 of record JACCIC010000075.1, read on the forward strand.
TACGCTGAGTTATTCCTTGATTTGATAACAAAGCTGCTACAATATGTTTAGGAGGATTGTGGAGCACTTGTGATAAGGTTTCAAGTGCGGCATTTATCACATTATGATTTGTATAACATTTAGCATAAAATAAACAAAGTTCATATATGCACATATAGTGGTCAAGAATGCAATCTTCAATAAGTTCTTGATTAAAATTATAAGTTGAATCAATGCATGGTAGTATTAATTTTAAACAAGCAAAAACTCCAAAAACTCTATTCACACGTTCTTCTGCAGCTTCCTTTTCTTGCACATTTTCTTCTGCAAGTTGAGATAATACATCTAGAACAAAAAATGAATATTATGGTAAAAATTATATTAGTAAATAAATAGAAAAAAATAATTACCTATTAATTGCTCTGTAATATAAGTCAAAAACTGCTGTGGCTTACGACAACTTAAACAAGTGGTTAAAATCATTTTGGCTGAAGCTCTTCGAAGGATAGCTTCACTAGAGGCAACATTTTGAAAAAATGCTTTTAATAAAACCTAAATAAAATTTTATTTTATTTAATCTAGATTTAATACTGATATTAACTTTAAGGCATGGGGTGATTTAATATAAAATAATTTTTATACCCGAATTTCTTTATCAGATAAATAATGGCCTAATGTTGTCAATATTAATGGTAATGATTTAGAAAGAGTTTCTATTACTATATCTTCTCTGCGTTTAACAATTTCTAATATACATGGGGTTAATTGGGAAGCAAAAGCTTTAGCTTTCACTGGCCTAATCATATGGCTAAGTAATCCAAATCTCCATAAAGCTGCTCTCAAACAACGTGCTGCTCCATTTCTTTTAATTTCTCGATATAGTTCAAATTGTATTTTTAGTATATAGGTATCAGCAGTTACCTAAATAGATATAAAAATACAAATATTAATATTTATTTTGAGAGTACAAAATTCTATCAATTAACTTTAGTTATAAAAAAATAAGCAATGATAAATACAATTTAGCAATGTAGAATATTAATTTAAAAAATAATAATTTATATGAAATTATCTACTATGTATGCAATATAAAATAAGTGACTAGTATTAAAATAACTTACCCTTATTATTTTATTTAAACATTCATCTGCTACAGTTCGAACATCAGAGTCAGAATCGTCACATAAACACAATAATGTTTCAATTGATACATTCAATAGTTGAGGTCCTGATTTTACAGATGATAATGATATGCCATTTGTTAAAGCTAGGCAATTAGCTATTTTTTCTTTTTTTCTATAAATTAAAATAAAAATTCATTGATTTGTTCTGAAAGTTGTAACTTAGAAATACATTTTAAAAATTACTTTTCATCAGTTTCAGCTCCTAAAGATTCTTGAATTTGTGCAGTACGTAGATTTTCTACAGCTTTTGTAATTATTGTCAAAGCTGACATTATTTCTGTCTGTTTATCTAAAGATTTTTTTTTATTTATCTGAAATGAAAAGTAATTGAAATATTGATTTTACAAAAATAGTTAAATTATAGCAAATTAAATTTAAACGTAAACATTTTGTTATGAGAAATCATAATAAAAAGTTCAACATTAAATATAAAATAAAATAAAAGATGCAATTTGAATTATACCTGTTAAATAATTTTAATTAATATTTTCCATTAATTAATGCTTGGGTTAATGTTTTATTTATCATTTTTGTAGAAACCTTATCATGAAGTATTAATATTAATATAATATATTTTCTAAATCTTTAAGTTATAACTACAATTCGAGATGGTAATTGCGTGTTTCATTAAAACATTAATACTTTACAATTAAAAAATGTACATATTATTTGTTAAAAAAAAAAAAGATCTTACACATAACGATCTATTATATACTTTACAATCTACGTGCAATCTACATACTCATCTGCAGGTATAAACCTGGTATAGCATTATACGGTGGACGGGCGAACCTCTTATTAATGTATATACAATTTAGAAAAACAGATGGCAGCAACACAACAACAACCAACACGAACATTAAAATTTTAGGTTAAAGTTTTTAAAATTGACAATAATAAACGAAGGTTAGGTCGCGTTTGCGTCTTCTAAACTAATTCCAGTAAAAATGGATCTGTTTGTATTTTGACATTCATTATTTTAATTCATAACTATTTTTTTATATGAAATAATAAATTTTCTTAATTAATTGTGGAACACTATTGTAGACTCTTATATAAATTATATTAAAATATGATACGTAAAATAAAGTAAGTTTTAATATTTAATTAAAAAATCTTACTAAATCACAAAATTTGTTTATATTTTATAAAAATTATATAGTCGAAATAAATAAATTTACTTAGAGAAAAATTTGTACTATGCTAATAATTTTATTTACATTTGTTACATGACATCTTTTTTTGTTCTTTATAAAATTAATATAAATCATTAGAAATATTAAACAATATAATTTGATGTTGATAGAAATTTGGTTTCTTTATAATAGATTGATGTTTGGACAGTAATCTTGAAAATAAATTAAACTCTTTAAACTATTAACTGCACTATACACATTGTATAACAAATTATAATTTAAATTTGTATTGATAACTATGATTGAACCACAAACAAATTAAAATAGAAATAAATTGGAATGATCTTTGAGCTTAAGCAAATTCTTTAATGTTTTCAATTGTTAAAAATTAGATTAATGAAAAGTAATTTTGTAGTATTTATATATTACAAATTAAGATTATAAAAAAAAAGCCTACTCATATTATAATTCTTATACATTTTAATCTTAAAAATGTAAATTTTATAGGTCATATGAAAAAATGAAATTAAAATAAAATCTATACAAATAAACAACATATTCTAGATTTATATAAATTTATAAAAATCTGCATCAAAATGCCTGGATGTGCAGCAATTGGTTGTAATAATCGCAGTGAAAAGGGTTACACAATGAAGTGTTTCCCACGAGATCCAGATCTAAGAAAAATATGGAAACAAAGAGTAGGAAGAGCTGATTGGGAACCATCGAATAATTCTTTTCTTTGTCATGTACACTTTGAACCAAATCAATGGATAGTAACACCCAGTGGAAGAATTAAATTAAAGAAAGGTGCTTTACCCTCTATATTTACTGTAACCTCTACTAGAAAGTCGCCTAAAAAAAGACAAAAATTAAAACTGCAAGCAGTAGAAGAAGAGAATTTAGAAGAGTATGAAGTAGAATATTTAGAAACTGATAGCCCTTTTATTATTAATATGATGAATAATCAGAAAGATGTGCCAAATATTATCAATGTCCAAAGTGAGGTAAATAAGCTTCTAAATTCTAAATAGTTTCAAAATATAAATATCTTACCTGAATGTTTTATAGTTTATTAAAAGTATACATTTTAACTATTTGATGTATAAAAATAAGAAATAAATAATAATTTTAGTTACAATAATAATAACCAATATAAACTATTAATGTTAAAAATCATCTTTAGAATTTACAGACTGCTGCACCATGCAATGGACAAATTTTTCAAAATGTAAGATTTATAACTGGTGATGCTTTAAAAGATTTACAAAATGAAAATGTCATTATTGTAGCTGATGAACATAATCGAGAAATAGGAAAGTTAGTTAGTGATAATGGATTTCTACTATTAGGAAATGAGAGAGGGAAAGAGAATGTTCAAAATTTACCAAAACCTGATAAATCAAAATCAATAGAAGTAAAGTTAGAAGTGAAAGAGGAAATACCAGAAAATACTTTAAGTGCACATGATTATGATGAAATAGAAAGAAAACTTAAGGAAATATGTCATTCAGAAAGTGAAGCAGATAACAATAAAGATTCTCCTAAAAGAATAAATAATCAATCAATAGAAACTGAAAGTTCATTTAGTTTAGATGATTTAGAAGATGGATCTGACAGTATAAAAGAAAATTCCAGTCGAGATTATGATCCTAAAATTTCCTCTATAAGAACAGGTATAAAACGTAAACGAAAAATAAAAATAGATTCCCTAAATCATGAAACTACGTTAAAAACTAGTCAATCTACAAGTAAAAAGAATGATATTACAAAAGATGTAACCAACATAATAAATGATTTGGAAACAGAAAATTCTTTAGATGATAATTCTGAACAGTCAAAATGTAGTAATAGTATAAAATATTCTAATCAAGCAAATGGTGCAGCCAAGCCTATAATAAAAAATGATATTCACTTAAAATTTATAAAAAACTTTCTCAAGAGACCTACACAATTAAAAAAAAATAATGTAAGAAATGTAAATAGGCCTAAATCATGTGATGATTTAAATGCTAAAATTAATGTACAGGGAGAAGTTATTGAAAAATTAACAAGTCAATTGATTATGTATAAAGATATGGAACGAAAAATGCAGAGCCTAACAAAAGAATTAGAAAATAAAAATAGAGAAATTGAAGTCTTTATGTATAAAGCATCTATTAACAAATCCCAAACTGAAAGAAAAATATCTAAGAGTGACAGTACTGATCTAAAAGATGCAAATGAAACAGACTTAAAAAATAGAATTGATTTCTTAGAGGATAACAATAAAAAGCTAATGAAAAATATTACACTAGAAAACCAAAATCGTAGAAAATTAGAATATCAAGTGAAGAATAGAGATAATCAAATAAAAGAGTTAAATTGGAAATTAGAAAAAGCTTCTAAATTTCTCGATCGTGCTGAAAAAAATGCGAATAATTATAGGAAAAAAATGTCGAATATGCAATCACTTATTCGAAGAAAAAAATTGTTAAATGAAAAAAGTAGTTTATTCGATCAATTTCTTGTTTGTCAATCTAATCAACAATTTTCAGAAATTACTTTGAAAATAGCTTTAGAAATTTTAAAAGTTTGTGGCATGGATGGTTATGAAAAATTATTAAGTTACGAATTTCCTTTACCATCCTTAAAAGACTTAAGTAATAAATATCCTACAGAAATTAATTACAATGAACCAGATGAAGAAGAATTAATGTTACAAAACAGAAATCTAGATACAAATATCAATGAAATTCTACCTCATGGTATAAAAATGGAAAAGATAGAAGTTTTAGAATGCAAAGTCGAAAATTTAGATATTTTTGACACAGAAATAGCAGATGAAACTGAAGAAACTATAACTGGAACAGTACAAGACATTTTTAATGAAAACAGTGATTGTGAAGACTTTAGTTTGAATGAATTAAAAAAACATATCATGTTTGAACTAGGAACTACATAACATTAGGCTAATCAATGAATATATAAAAATATTGAAGAAAACAAAGTTATTTATAATTATGTATTATTAATATAAGGTAGTGCTCGGTTACAATTTTCATACACGAATTTTGTAAAATTGGATTTAAAAGTAACTTATCCATTATGTCGTTCTAAGTTGAATCTTTTAGAAAGTAACAACATTTTAATGAATAATAAAAAAATGTTTAATTAGTATTAATATTTATAACAAATAATTGTTATTTTCTAATATTTAAAAGACTTTGTAGCTGCTGTAATTAAGAATTATTATAATTGTTTCTAATTATTACCATTGTAAATTAAAAAATATTGTACTTATGCATAATTGTTCCTAACACTGAAAGAGGAAACTATGTAATATAAACATTTTTTGAAAATACCAAAGAATTTGGTCAGGTATTATGAAAATTGCATAGTAGCCTAATGTTATATTCTATATATATATATCGATTTTCCTATTTAAAAAATGTTGAAAAAAGTTCAAATTCAAAAAAGGACAATTTTAATTTAGGAGCAATAAAAAAAAATTCACGATTTTTGCTTTTTCTCAACGATTTTATAATAAATAATTTATAGTTACTTATATATATCATGCATTCATTATAAAAATGAAAATAACTATTTTAATACAGGCGGCGTGTTTGTTAGAAATACAGATCATTTACATTTTATATTTAAATCGATAATCACAAGTGTATAAAATGATTTTAATCTATTATATAAATTATATCTAAAAGAATTAAAAGAACATTGGATGACTACCAAAAGTAAGCACATGATTGAAATTTTAAAATTCACTTATTATTTTAAGCTTTTTTTAAAAATATTTTTATAATTCTGAAAATATTTAAGTAATATAATATTCTCTCTTGTATTTTTCTTATATTTAAATAATACCTGTAAATATCTTATATTTAACGTAAAATCGCAAGTTGAACAATTTGTAAATATAATTGTAAGTGTAAATACAAGATTTATTGAGCAAAAAAGGTAATTTATTTATTTTTCACAATCGATTCCGACATACATATTGAACAGTTTTGCATTTTCTGGCCTTGGCATTTTTGCGCCAGGCAATGTTCAGTTCGTTGAAATAACTCGCCATGAGTTTGGTGCCTTCGATGTAACAGCGTATGGATATATTTTCATAATCGCTATGAGGGCCTGCTTCACAGTTGACAATCGGCAGAATTAAAATATTCCGTTTGGGAATGGCATCGCGCAATTTTAAGAGAGTTGGAAAGCCGTTCCCTTCGCGAATAAAGTTTGCCTCCTCCTTGTAAACCTATATATATTGTTTAACATACAATATTTAAATAAAGAAAATTTTCTTAACTACTAATTTATTAATAATATAATTAATTAATAAAATTCAACCTCGATGAAATATATTATTAAATTTTGTGAGAAATTCGAAAATCACCTGTTTTGTTGCCGCATTAGCGGCTTCATAATTCCAGTGTTGATGATCTTCATACCATGGATCTAAAGGAAATTCTGCATGTATTTGTACCTTGTTCGGTGTTTTAAGTTCTTCGACAGTTTTTTTAACGAAATTTATTATGATCGCCGACATACGCTTAAATGTCTGATTTGGCACAGTTCTGTTCATGAAAAAAAAAATTAATTAATAAAAAATATAAGTATATTTGTTTGACAAAAGCACGATATGAAAGAAAGAAAAAGCATCGTTCCTTTCGTTAAATTTACAATATCGATATAATTTTTATAAAAACACAAAATATCGTTGCCCGATTAGTTACCGTACGGAAAATTGGCAAAATATTTTTTTCGGAATATCCATTGCATTGGAATTTTCGCACGAGTTGTTGATGTGATGCAAATTAAACCACGGAAACCTCCAGACATGCATCAAAACTAATTTTAAGTTTTCTTTTTGCCAAAGTTTGTTCACGCCCACATTGGACCGGTACTCGTCGACGTTGATTTTTATCTTTTTATAAAAATCTTCCTCGTCCGGTGTTACTTCAATAACATCGTCGAAAAAATGGGGAATCTTCACATCACCGATGGGATCCACCATGCTGTCATATATATATATATATATATATATATATATATATATATATATATGTGTGTGTGTGTGTGTGTGTGTGTGTGTGTGTGTGTGTGTGTGTGTGTAAAATAATTTAATAAATAAGAGTTTCTGATTGGCTTTTTTTTCTTTACAATTACAATGTAAATAAAATTATATTTTATAAAACATAAAGTATATTTTAAAAAATATATAATTGCTTTATAATAAAAAATGACATTTATTAATTAAATTCTTATATACAAATAATAGTAGGTAATAAAGTTCAGAAATTTCATTAATTTTAGTAAAAGAAAAAAAATTGATTCAACTCGATTTGTACATATAACTTTTACTAATTCGTCAACTTCAACAAAAAAAGGTTATTATACTCTAGTCTATATATAAACACTGCAGAATCCTATTGAATATTTTTCTTTATGGGTTTTTATACCCCGAAAAATCGGATATGCGAAGTACCAGCGATTTAAGAAATTTTCCCAGAATAAAAATTTTCCATAAATTCACAGAATATACTCAATATCGATAGAGAAAACGTTCTCTTTATTATTAAATTAAAAAAAAAAAAAAAAACGAAAAACAAAAACAAAAAAAAACCTAAAGAGAACCTGGTCAGAACCTGGTCATTATATACAGTAGATCCTGCATCGGTTCGCGCACTACGCCGCCGAAATCGCCGCTGTTTAGATCCTTGCTCGGTCCCGTGATCGTTAAGCTGAAGTAGGTGACCCCCCGCATGCCGTACACGATGCACGGATAATCTCGGCCGACCCAGTGGCTCTCGTTCATCAGTATACAGTTGACGTTAACGAAGAAGCTCGGCTTCAATTCATCCAGCACGCTCGGCAATCCTCTGCTCTTGCATTCGTACATGGATTCTGAGATGAAAGCGTTTTTTTGCTTTGTTTTTTTTTTTTTTTTTTTTATTAATTTTTGTTCTTTTTCTTCCTTTATGATAGATGTACGGAAAGGAATTGATCGTCTAAAGCGGAGCCAACTAATTTAATTTTAGATTTTTACAAATGTGAAATTGTATGTCAATCACATACATATATATCTAGGCAATTGTTACAAAATGTGAGTAGTTATGTGTACCCTCGAACATTTCATTAATTAAATGATAATTTTATAAAGCACATACAAGCATTTCTTGCCGAGCTTTAACGTTGATTATTCGATGTACTTACCGCAAAGTATTTTTATGTTAATAGGTATTTCAATTCCCAGCTCATTATAGCTCTGAATAGCGTGAAGAAAGCACAAAAGCGGACCTTTCATCTTTGCCGTGCCCCGTCCATACATCTTGCCATCTTTCTCGACCAATTTGAATGGATCGGTTTGCCATTGCGATCTTTGTACTTTTAAAACATCGAGATGACAGTAATACAAAAGCGTCAACTTTTTTGGATCGGTCCCTAATGTTCCTATGATAACAAGCGGCGTGTTGCCCTAAATTATGTATTTTTTTTTATTAAATATAAATTGTTGATTACGTCGTCTTCAAACTCTCGATTTAATTATTTGCCTCGTAATTTTCATAGTTTGGCTGCTTTAATACAATGTTGAAATTCAATTTCTTTAATCGCGTAGATACCCATTGAATCACTTGTAACAATTCATTTTCTGCTCCTAGGTCCTTGCTCACATTTGGAATTTCAACAAGCTCTCTCAGCTCGTCAATATAAACTTTAGCATTTAAATCAATATGCTTGTAACACTTTACTATATCAGGAGGAATGGGCATTTTTTGTTTTTATAAATAATCAATACAAATATCAATAATCAATATCGTTGAAAAATAATTAATTATTTAATTTCCACTTGTGTCATAAAAACGAAGCTAATAGGTTAATCTCAGTTTTTAAAATTAACAAATTCACTTGTTTTCAATATATTGCAGGTACAAAATAAAATAAAATTCTAATGAAAAATTTCTTTCTTTCGCTCACAAATGATTCGAGAATTTAATTTTGTTTAATTAAATTTTAATATTTCCACTTTATAAATGTAAATTCTTATTTTAAATAATCCATAAGTTAATATTATTTGTTATTATAATTACAATAAAAAAGAAAGCTTTTATTCATAATTTTAAAGGTTCTGAGTGAAAAGGATTTCAAATTTAATGATTAATATATACTTAATATTATATTAAAGAAAATAAGATGTTTTTAATAACAATATTTAAGTTGTGCATCAAGTTAAAATTCTAAACTGTACAAAATCACATTTTCTCTTTATCAATTACACATATTTCAATTATAATATACATGAGCTCTTTAAATATAAATAAAATTCAATTTAAAAACATTAATTTACATAATCATTACGTTTTTTTTTTATCTTTAATTTTCTTATCTTTAATTACGCTAATTGCATCACATAAGCACCAAGGTGTAATAGATTCATTACACATTAACGATATATTTAAAATCGTTATAGAAGACTTTGCTATAGTTGCATTTATTGCGTTTTCTAATTTGTAAGACACATTATTTAAACCAGTTTCCCTATCGCGTTTCCTAGTGACTTCTCTTTGATTGAAGCATTTTGCCATATCTCTTTTGCGATGATTTCTATCGTGAATGTGTCTAAAATGTAAAATTTTTACTCAGCACGTTATATAAATAAATATAGAAATATGCATATGTATCACATCTGTCAACGACTAGTATAATATAAAATATTTTTATTCATACTTAAAAGTATTTTGAATTCCAGTAGAAAGATTTTGAGGTCTAGTAACATTAAGTCCAGCTTCCTTCAGTCTTACGTAAAACTCGTCATCTTCCAATCCCCAACCCCAATATTTGTTAGACATTCCATTTACTTGTAAGAAATGTTCTCTGAAAAAACATAGTTAATGTCTATACATTCTGTTTACTAACAAAATAAATAAATAATAAGCAATTAATATTACTATTATGGCAATAGTTATATGAAAAAGAATATTAAAGGGGTTTCTGAATTTACCTGTTAACCAGTAAAATACCACCTATAAAAGTGGGATAGTGGTATCTAGGATGTAATTCTGGAGATGAAATATGCAACGGACCCATTTCAGGATAGAGATACAAGAGCTCATCATTCATCGGTAATAGATCAACATCATGCATAGCTATATAATCAAAATTTTTCTTTACTTCTAAAAAACCTACATTAATCAGCGATGCTCGATTAAATCTAAATCTGTCAATCTAAAAGATAAATTAAAATTATTATTATTCATAAGTAATAAGTAGTCTAACAGTTATATATGTATTTCTATTTCAATTTAAATAAAATAAAGTTGAAAAGTAGCATATAATAATAGAATTGCAATAAATATTGAGCATGTAATTTTCTTAATTAAATGAAAAAAATTAGAATATATATTATTCGTAATACCTGATTTAAAATAAATATGTGATAATCTATATCTTGTTTGTCAAGGAATTTTTTCATGTGTGGTGCAAATATTAGCAATTCTTCAAAACGATCTCTAAATGGCACTAATATGGCTAAATGGTGTTTATAATGTTTAGATATTCCTTTATAGTCAATGTTGTTTTGGTGGACATCATTTTCTTCTATTTTACATTTACATTCTTCTGTAATAAATTATATAATTTTATTATTTTGAAATATAATAAATTTTTACAAAAATTAAATTGTTTAATAATCGTTATAGAATATATCCTTGCTATTAATCATTTGCATTACTTTCTCGAAACAATCAAAGTCGACTTGATATGTAAACTTTATTTATCACTAAAGAGTAACAATAGATGTTTAAGGTGTTCCTACATATCACTAAAAATCGATTGTAAACAAATGCCTAACCTTACTGATTAATTTGTCTAAATTATTAATACTTATACGAAGTCTTATTTGGTTCGTTCACTTATTTAAAAGTAATGATTACCTATACTAATCGGAGCAATGCTGATGAAGCATGATATAATGAAAGTAATAAAAATACACGAGAATATGTATTTGAATTTAAGATTTCTCAAAAGAGCCTCCATAATTATATGGAGTAAATTCAAAGTGTCAAGAACTGGTGAATGTAGCAAATATTTCTACAAGTCTCAAACATTTTAAATCGTTTATTTTATGCAAGCTGCAATTTTATTTTCTTCTTCACTTTGGCCATAATTTTTTACTAAAATAACCCGACACTACACGTACGTATACATCCACAGACCGGTGGCCATGTTTTAACTGATCACCTAGGCTTACTAGTTGACCTGTATGGGTGCGCGCCAGCGCACTGCCTCAGTATGCCACGGTCCAGTGTGCACAGCTGATGTGGGTGAGGCTGTGGGGGCGTGGACCCCGTTGGGCCGGTACAACCCATTCCACTCTATACTGTAATCCGAATATCACGGTGAACGACATGCTGTTATGCGACATGGTATTTACACGGTTGAATATTATCGCAGGCGCATAAACTGTAAATCAATGCAATGCCATATCTGCTCGGTCGCCTATACTCACCAGCATACCTATATTTCTGGCCATCTGACTTACTTTTACCAGCTTTTACGGCAAATGATGCACTAAACAGCCATACAGCACTCTGCACTCTGTATATGAGATTTCGCATGTCCTGCAATGTTTCTACTGCTGCAGAACTGTATTTTATCGACTTTATTTTATAAATGTGTTAATCAGGATTATCTACTTTTTTAAAACTCCATTTTAATTTATTAATAGAATCTGTATTATACAAATCTTTTTACTTAATTTTTTCTTATACCTTTATAAGCATTTTTCAAAATATCTTATAAAATATTTCGAGTTATTCATTAAAATGTAATTTAATTTTTCCATCAAGAACTTTATTACCAATTTAACTTATTTATTTTATTTTATTTTATTTATTTATTTCTTTTTTAATAATAGGTTTTCTAGCATTTAAAATAATTTTTTTTAATAAAGCAGATTTGCGACAAAAATTAACTTGATTTATTCTGTTAAATTAATAAATAATTTTATTGGTCTTACAGTCTTTATACAATAATTTATTATACTAATATAATGACAGTCATATTGTCCTTGCTTATAATCGCCCTTGAAGAATCTGAAATAGAAATTACTACTAAAAATAAAAGAAAATTAGCTTAAAAATGAACTATATTCTATGTTAGCAAAGCGCAACCCAACTGGCCTCGCCACCTTAAATTGAAATTTACCTTAGATGTCCGACGTTCCGAACCGCCACAGTTCATCTTCAAGGTCTAAAAATGCGTTTCAGTGATCTATTCTGATTAATCATTTACGGATTATAAGCTTAGAACTAAGAATAAAAATTAAAATTTAACTTAGTTTTCAGATACTATAGTTTCATTACAACAATTTACTTTATCTCAAATGTAAATAATAATTACTATTATAGTGGACTTGTTATTAATGACTTCAATTTATAAAAGCATAACGATCATTGCTTCTAAGCACGGACTTATAAATTTAAGAAGTAAATTAAGCATAATTTAATACGGATGATTTTTGTATCTTAATAATTTCCGAAAGAAACAACAATTTTTTAAATAAAAAATGAAAAACGACGGGTCATTCATAACCTTAGAAACTTCGAAGTTATTGTATATAATTATTATTTTGACAGAATGCCGGGCCTGCTCTTCGTTCAGATTAAAAATTAAAATAAAGTTAACAGTCCAATATTTTGAGGGGTGAAAAACATGAAGCTTAAAATTTCTGTCGACCTGTGAATGTATTTTTTCCATTTTTCGGATGAAGTCTTGCGAACGGGGCGTATAGTGAAAATTCAAAAAACATGGTTGTAAATTATGGATTACAGAACAAGGAAGAACAAATGTCAGAGAAAAGTGAGGGGGCATCGGTCAAGAGCGAAAATCCAGCACGAATCGAAGACATATTCGACTGGATCGATGGGATTCCCCTATCGAAGACCACCAAAAATTTAGCTCGGGATTTTTCCGACGCTGGTATCTACAGTATTCTGCACTCTTCTTTTATTCAAATTGAACGAGTTTTGCATATGCGACTTATATTTTATCGTTCAGCCTTTAAATATTACGTATTTTTTTTATTTCATAATGGAATATACATTCAATAATATTTTCAATAGATTAGTCATCAGAATTGTCATCCTAGAATTAAATTAAAAACAAATCGTCAAAAAAGTTTGCTTTCTCCTTTGGAATAACGGGTGGGTGATGATACCAAACTGAAACCATTGAAAATAAAAACTTTTTTTTAATTTTATTATACATGCTTTTTTACAAAGACTTGGTATATCATTGAATTGCAATTTCCACAAAGTGCAAAAATTGTTTTTTTTTCGGTATTTTTTAATTTTATCGTAGATGATAATTTGACCGAAAAATCTATTAGAATTTTAAAATGTTTTGTCAATTTATCAATCGAATACTTATTAAATAGGTATTAATCTAAGTAATGAAGTCACGACAGATCTGGATATATTTTAGCTCTGATGTCTTACTGTAGTAAGATGATTGACAGTAATGCTTTCACTCATAACAAAGAGACTCATATCTTTATTTATCTTCGTCATAATAATTTTTTGGACGTCGGCAAATTTTTACTAAAATTTATAATAAACGTTCGAATGATCGTCGAAACGAATTGCGCGGAATTAAGCATTCGGCGCACACGAATTGACGGGATATGAAAATCCATTTGTCAGAATTACAATATACCCCGACTGGATTGAGAAATAGCACAATGTAATTATGCCATAAATAAACTTCCCCTTCCTCCCTCCCGCCCCCGCTCAGTCCTCATGGCCGAAATCCTGAAATTCTACTATCCCGGCATCGTCAAATCGCACAATTATATACCGGCCAACAGTGTGCAGGGCAAGAAGGACAACTGGGCCACCCTGAACCGCAAGGTGCTCTGCAAGATCGACATGCACCTCGGGCCCGAGGCGATAAATCAGCTCGCGCACTCGCAGGCGGGCGCCATCGACAAGGTACTCACGGATTTTCGGGAGAGGCAGATGTCGAGCAAAGTGAACAAGAGGGAGCTGGCCGAGGCGGCCGAGGCACCGCCGAGCGAGCAGAAAATAAACGAGCCAGGTTAGGCGGCGTTTTATAATGTAGGCGGCCGTTTGTTTCGTTCGGTTCGACGCGTGTGTAATTATATATATATATATATATATATATATATATATATATATATATATATATACACGGCAAAAGAGAAGCTGTTTCGATTACGGGGGCAGAAGTAACGCGCATTATGCGCATGACGCAATGAGCGCCGTTACAAGCTTCGAAAATTGCGATTTCAGTTTATGCGACGCTTTTAACTTTTCATAGCTGTACCTGTAATGGCAGTTTATGCTATTAAGATCATCGGAATGACGTTCTGTATTGTTTTTTTTGCTTAATAGTAAGGGGATGTATGTAATAAATGTTTCATCGGTAAAATACAACTTGATTTTATATATGTATTTTATTTTGTTTTATTTATTTTTTTATTTTTTTAAATTATAAATTTACATAACATTTATTATAAACAATACATATCTATGTTTGATAATTATTACAAATATTGCACATACGATTATAAGTCTTTATTTAATAAAAGTATGACCAGTTTAAATTCTTTGATATAATTTCAAGTTAATTTAATTGTAATTCGTGAAATCATATTTTTGAATCTATTGTTGATATTATATACCAATTACCTTTCATGAATTTTTGTTTCCTCATTTTAAAATATATATATATATTCTTATTTTAATATGGCTAATTCGGCAGTTTATCCCGTGGAATCCGATGAACCTTTCCGACCCTGGAGCGCTGAAACTGAAGTAGCGCAGCAATCCTGCTTCTTCAAGACGTTCGAGGCGATAAAGTACTTTTTTCACAAAATCATTCGCTTCGTGCTCGTCCTCGTTTGCTTCTGGAAGTGGTTCTCTAAAAGTTCCATAAATCAGCTAGAAAATGAAATGGACGGTACGCGTGCGTATATATATACATATATATATATATATATATATATATATATATATATATATATATAATAATGATTAATTAATAAAATATGCTTAAAAATTCAATTAAAAATATATATATAAAATGTGTAAATCAATGTTTTTTTGAAAAATTTTTGGCCTTTTTTTTTAAAACTTTAACTTGCATTGTACATACTATACATTTTAATGGAAATACACGTACATAAAACTCTCTACCGTACGGAGCTTTCTTTTTGCATTGGACATTCATCCGCGAGATTGTTCAGAAGTATGCCACAGTATAAATTCATATGAATTAAGAGTTTTTTTTCTTCTAAATCAATCCAATGCGAGAGAATGAAATTTGAACGACAAGTCGATAAAAACTTTATATGAAGATAAATTTATAATATTTGAGAAATTCATGAGTAAATATTTTATATATATATATATATATATATATATATATATATATATAATTTTACATATATAAAATTTGAACGAAAGAAATATAAATCAATAACAGAGCCCACGATGGACGCGGTCGACCAGCAGCTGCGCAACTCGTACGACCAGGCCCTGCAGGAGCTGCGCATGAAGGCCGACGTAATCAAGACCCTGTGCCACAAGATCGCCTTCCTCGAGGGCTCGATGAAGCTCAAGGACATGAAGATAAATTCGCTCAACGGCCAGCTGGAGCAGCGGCAGCAGCAGCAGCAGCAGCAGCAGCACCAGTTCCACCATGCCGCCGACGAGCGGATTCACTGCAACCGGCAAATAAGCACCGCGGTGATACCGTCCAAGATTCGCAGGAGGCCGAGGGTCACCCAGCCCTAGGGCCAAGTCGCGGGATTTCGTCGATTTAATGCCGCGACCCGGGCGAGTGTCGCCTCCGTGCAGTAGTGCCCGCGTCCGCCGTCCTCGATCGATAGGGGCGAAATTTTTTACGCGCGACCCAAGCTCATCGAACGTTTTACCTCGCGCGCGAATCGTTGTTCGCCGCGGATCTTCCAGTCGAGACTGTTTGTGCATACGATCGTTTTGCCCTTCAAATTTTTTTTTCACATACCGGTAAAGAACGCGCGGCAGATGTATTACCGGTTTTTTTTTGTTTTTTTTTTTTTTTTTTTTTGACCACTACTATTATTAATCATTGCATCGACCATCTAATGTATAAGATTTTTCGTAAAAAAAAAAAAAAAACCAAAAAAAAACGAAGCGATGACTCTCTCTTGTTGTACATTTAGATGGGCATTGATACATACATCTGTTTTTATATTGATTTTGTAAAAATTATTTTATACTAATATATTATTGTCGTGTAAAAAAAATTCTCTTTAAAACAAAATCTTATATGAAAAATAAATATTTTGTTCGATCGTACGTTATGTGAATATTTTTAATTTTCTTCCGAAGTAATATTGTAAGGAGATATATGGAACTATTTTTTCAAATATAGAAAGCGAGTAACATTGGACCCGATTCAAATGCTGTACCAATACCAGCGAGAGGCCAATTTTTTAACGAGAAAGATTCCAGCCTCGATCTTATTTGTAACGTTATACCCTTAGAATCTAAAATCTACGATAGTAAAATTAAAAATTATTCAAAATAATAATAATAAACGATATGAAAAATTGATACATTTATATGAAATCTTTTTGACCGAGAGGACAATTGGACTAGAGCTATATACCCACCAAAATTCCGACGTTTCTAGCACACACACACGCAAACACATACACACAGGACTCTTTTTACAAATTACTCGACGTAAGTAGGGATTTTTATTCAGTTTTCAATATATAATCTTTCACAAAAATCTTTCCCACGCTCGAGTCTAAAATATCGATCCTCTATAATAATAATCATAAGAATAAGAATAATATCAACAATAATAATCATACGTATTATAAACGTGCGGGATCTTAATGATGCAAAGCTTATCGAACGCGTTATAAGCTTTTTGGATAATTTAACGTTATATCGAACAACCGTCAGACTTTCGAAAATCTCTAGAGAGCGCTGTGAAATATGGTAAAAGGATATATATATATATATATATATATATATATATATATATATATATATATGCAGCAACTCGGTAAGTAGCCGACCACTCATGCGACATGTGACGAGAAAACTCGAAAATCGGACGGGATAACTTTAATAGTCCAAAGGTCAAGGCCCCGCGAGGTCCCCAAACCGATCTTCCGCCGTCTGCAGCAGCCGCCCGATGTGGAATAATCGAAAGCTGGAGGCGCAGGTATAATTGGACACACATATAGGTGGAAAAAGATATATATATATATATATATATATATATATATATATATATACCGGTCAGACTTCCTACACGCGTAAACACATACGTACCATCGATATATATATATATATATATATATATATATATATACATTATATTGCGCGCCTGTATCGCTCTTTCTCTGCGCCCGTTTCGAACGGCTGACTGTGCCGAATAAAAAGATGGAATAAAGCCGCGGAGAGGTAGAGGTATATTTTATCTGTGTATATGTGTATACATGGGGGGGGGGGAGAGAAAGAGAAAGAGATAAGAGTGAGGTAGGTATAAGGTACCGTAATATCCAAAGACGCGTGTGTGCCGTTCTATAGCATCATCGGACTCGAGCGTGGCTGAAGAGCAGACGCTACCGAGCCATCGCCAGTAGAGGATCTGTCGAGTAAGTGCCTTTAAAGCATTCTTATATTCTATACCTATGTATCTATATATATATATATGTGTGTGTGTGTGCTTTTAAACGTATACTTCTATTAAAATTCGTACTTGAGAATCTGTGCAGCGCGTCAGTGATTTTCTATTCTTTAAAAATACACGCATGAAAATTATTGTTTCTGTTTTCTGTTCGGTATAATTATATTAACTACGTGGTCTTGTAATTGCGAGATAAAACGAAGTAAGTTACTGTAAGCATCGGCACCATTGGGTTTCGTCCCATTCGTCTCCTTATCGATTTAATTTTGAATTAAGTGAACTTTTAGACACATGGAGAATTATAATATCGTTCTTCTGAATTGATTTTATGCATATATAAGTTGACACTCTTGCCAATCTGTTATCGTTCAAATTATATTGTATTAAAATAATATGCAGCTCTAACAAAAAGCTCATCGATAAAGTTAATATTAAAAAATTTGTAATAATATAGTTAAAATGCATATAATAAAAATATTTGTATATACACACATATATATACATATAGTTATACATATAGTTATTCAGTGAATAATTAAATAATAAAGTTGAACATTTTTTTCTGTATCGAAGTCTGTTCCATTTCGATATTATAAAAAATTTTTTCTGCTCAATAAAGGGTATCGAACTTCAACTCAAAGATTTACTTTACAAAAGAACCAACGGCTCGAGGTATTTAACATAAAAATCGTTAACTCGAACTTTGATTCAATCAATTTAAAAAACATATTATGCAATTTTACAAATACCTACTGCTTAATGACACGTTTTAAGTTTTACTCGATAATCACCTCCCCCCCATTCATTCCACGTCTCTTCTAACAATACCCAATAATAATAGAAACTTTTAACGACCAGGCCAACTCATTATCATACTCATTCAACATTTACATATATATTATAAAATTATAAAGTTAATGATGGGTATATTGTATAGAAAAATCAACGCAACCGACGATCTTTTCTGACAGTTTCGTCAATCGCCGACCAAATTTCCCAATCAATGTATGCCTACATATGTCTATATATATATATATATATATATATATATATATATATATATATATAACCAACGCGACTATACGTATATATAACAATCAAATTTTAATCCTGAGAAAATATTCGAACGCGCGCAGCTTGCACATAACGAACGAGCCAAGAAAAGTAATGTCGCTCTCAAAATTATTTAACTTCCTGCGACTCGACGCGTCGACGCGATACGTTCGTCACGAACGGAAAACCGCGAGAATCCCGTCAGACAGCGTATATATATATATATATATATATATATATATATATATATATGTGTGTGTGTGTGTGTATATATATATACGACACGGTTATTCGTCCGTGCAATATATATTAGGTGTAAAATCAAAATGTCAGAGGTCGACTCTAATTTTGAGAGCCATCTCGCGCGTTACGTCGGACGCGCGCACTGTGCGCACTGTGCGCACGGGAGGAACCGGTTTATATTTGTATATATATATATATATATATATATATATATATATATATATATATATATACACGTTCTTATACACTTGCACTTGTCCGACTCTCTGACCCGCGAGCAGTACGACGTACGGCGATCATTATCTTTGGCCTTGCGAACGAAATTCGCCGGTTTTTTTTATTTATTTTTTTTTTTATTTTTCATTATTATTTTTTTGTTTTATTTAATTTTACATCGACTGTCGCGCGCCTCGGTAAATACGGTGTATACCGGGCGATGCATAGTCACGTGCGTGCAACTCTCGCGTTGCAATATAGAGAGTTTGGAAAGTCTTTCGGAAATTGCGGAGTTAACGAGCTTTATAATGGCCAAGGTTTCTAATTTAGCTGGGAATTATGCATGAATATTATGGTATGGTGTGTGTATATACAGATATATATATGTATGTATGTAGGACGTAGGTTTAATTAAGTTGTACCTCGGCGTTGACTTAATATTTGTTGTTTTTTTTTTAGTACTTTTTCATTTATAAAACTTCGTGAAACATAGATTAAACGAAGTTAAACAACTTCTTAATTGTTTTCATGGTTCCAAATATCTAAAGCTATATCAATTAAGTTTGATGAAAAATATAAGTAGTTAATTCCAATATAATTCTTAGTTTTGAAACGATATTTACACGAATTAATAAATACTTTTTTATTGGCCTTACAGTCCAATCAATTCAATCTAAAATTAAAAATAAAAATAAGAATAAAATAAAATTTAAAAATAAAAATTAAATTAAAAATTAAATTCAAATTATAATAACAGTCGGACTGTCCTTGTTTACATTCACATATTTACACGTATATATAGATTGAAAAATATTCGAATCGTAAATTTATAAAATACTAAAATTCATTGTACACTGTTTAAATAATTATTTTAATAATTGTTGTAAACTGCTTTGTTATTTAACATATTATATTTTTATCATACTCTTGACTAAGGTACGTATTGTACTATATGATACCATGTAATATTTTAGTTTCTTTCTAAAACCTCTTAATCAATACATTGCATTTGTTGTACAACTATGTATATGGAAGTTTACAAACGATTTTTTATACTTCTTGAAATTAACGATTATGCTATCGATCTCAATTCAATTATGCTTAAAAAAGAAAGCGGGAACAATCTGTATACTTAATAAGTGTAGCAAAATATTTATCTCAAACCACTGTGCAAAAAAAAAAAACACCAAGGAGAATTTGTTGCGAATAAGACATTATTTTCATTCTACATAATAGTAGAGTGATAGAAGCTTATATACTATCTTTTATCCATAAGATTATATATATATATATATATATATATATATATATATATAAATTAATATATATAAATTAAATACGGCATAAGGAGGCCGATCTTTGTTGTTGTTGTTTTTTTTTTCGATTTTACATTTTGCGCACGTGCAGTAAATAGGTTTCTGCGATACGCGTGTCGCGAGGGAAATGAGAATTCGTCGCGTTAATAGTTCGGATGTTTATTTTCTTGTTTTTTTTTTTTTGTTTTTTTTTTTTCATTTCGATTCGCTTCCCGATCATTGTAAGTCCCAGCGAAACAGAAACAGTAGATAAAGAAAAATATCTAAAATTACGCAGCCCGTCTCTCCGATACGTCCGCGCGAATATCAAAGATACCCATACCGATCTTCCCGGAACTTTCTCCGTCGCGCTGCTTCGTTTCACACCCCCCCTCCCATATCCTCACACACACACACACACATGCATATACGTATTGATAGCCGGTCAATGTTTGACGCAGACTCGTCATCCGGGACCGGCAGCGACCATTATGCACCAGTACATAAACGTCTGGACCTGCTCGATCGTCTGCCTCGCGGTCGCCATCCTGCTGATCGGCGCCGTCCTCCTGCTGCTCGGGCTGCTGCGGCTCTACGTCTACCTGAGCACCGGCGTCTGCAAGACCAGGGCGAGCATGAGGGGCAAGACCGTGATCGTCACCGGCTGCACCTCGGGCATTGGCCGCGAGACGGCCCGCGACCTGGCGAAACGGGGCGCCAGGCTGATCATGGCGTGCAGGAGCGTCGAGGCGGCCAGCCAACTGAAGGGTGAGTGCCGGGCTTTCGGCGCGGAGCGAGGATCGGGATCGATTTTTATTTGTTCGTTCGTTCGTTCGTTCGTTCGTACGTTTGTCGTTTCGCCTTTTGGACGTCTTATGCGAGTTTTATTTCAGCCATACTGGCTGTACAATTGATGACATGCAAACATCGCGATTTGATACGAATGTCGCGTCTTAGCAACATAGTTTGCCCATTGCGTTGATATTGTATCTTTATTTGAACGTTTTCCCTCAAGTTTGTCGAGACTTTCTATGAATTAATAGCATTATATCTTAAATATTCATCGGTACTGAAAATTTGAGGACGGCTGAAAAAACAGTTGGAAATTAAAAGAAATTAGACGCTTGTTTACAAACATCGTTTAACATCGGAAATTAACGTGTCAATTATTGGATGGCCCATGGAACTCTTCCTGAGAAAATAGAAGCCTTAAATCTTCATGCGTCGGAAATTCGCGTCCACGACGCTTCCCGCGTCTTTACGGATATTGAACGGTTTTCAATGCCATGAACGGCTTACCTCTAATTTTCCATTAATAACCATCGTTCGCTCTTGTCGTTAAAGTCCATTTCGTACAGTTAATGACCTCGTATCTTTGGCGCCTCCGAGCGAGAACAGTCTGTACCTTGTTGTCCGGCACCGACGGGAGAACGGGCCCCAAACGACGACACGCGCAGCCGCAGTCGCTTTCAAATTCCCGCGTAAAGTCCCGCGCCTCCGCCCGAATGTCACCGAGAAATTTTTAAACTCGGCGGTTTATATATACATATACAGATCTTCGCGGCCTCATTTCCCAGGCAGGAAAGCCGATCGTCGGCTCTGAGCGCGGCGAAGTGAAAGCATCGGCATAAACGTATATATCTTTTATTGAGGATGGGTATAAGAAAATGGCCCGCGCGCGAGCGCGTACAGGAGGTGCCGTTGCGCCGCGCGGAACGACGACACAGTTGGGCGAAGTCGAAATTGCCGAATAATAGAACGATTGGAATGTCGCGAAGAGTTTTTTGTTTTGTCTTTTTTTCTTTTTTTCTGAGCCAAGCGACAAAAATGTTCGTGGGCCGATGTGCAATCGATATCGCGGGCCAGTTTCTGTAAATCGAGAGAATGCGCGCGAGACTATCTACGGCTGTTTATGTTCGAAGTCAATCTTAAGTTGCACGGATTAGGGTTCGCTGATTAGCCGGTGAAGCGATTGGCGCGCGCCACAAGGACTATTGGCAGCTTTTCAGTACGCGTGCAAGCTTTGTGTACGGCTTTCGCTGCCCGCC
Source organism: Sycobia sp. Sy_11 (assembly GCA_018907035.1). Classification (NCBI taxonomy): domain Eukaryota; kingdom Metazoa; phylum Arthropoda; class Insecta; order Hymenoptera; family Epichrysomallidae; genus Sycobia; species Sycobia sp. Sy_11. Next base: position 1,217,078 of record JACCIC010000075.1, read on the forward strand.
GCACGGTCGGTGAATGCGGGCAATCGTCCTCGATACGTCCCGTATGGACGCGCAAGCGTGGAGAGGTTTACGAGCGACCTGCGTCATTAACAATGACCATATTGTATAATACAAGGTGGACGAATGAAAAGATAGCAGAGAATTTCCATATTATCGATTGTACAATCGTACAATTGAGCGAGACGAGAGAAATGATAACACCTGAGAACTTTTACTCGAATCCCTCTCAAGATTGTACAGAAAAATAAAAACTTCTATTTTTTTTGTCAGAATTAATCTATATCTTATCCGATATCATGCATATATATATATATATATATATATATATATATATATATCACTCGTTGATTTCGAACAGATGCCGATTGAATTCCGTTAATTTTTCTTTTCTGTGCCGATTCCCTCAACAGAATTAAATCGATGCGTTACTTTATTTCTTAATCGAATGATAAACGAAACTTTCGGAACAGAATGAAACGCGTTCTTCGTTTCTTTACCGCTATATATCTATAACGCGTTTCTGTTATTTTTTTTTTTTGTTTTTTACGACCTGCACGTTTTCATATTTTAACTGTAGTTTTTATTACGAGCATCGGGAACCCGATTGAAAGTCGATCTGGTTGCTCGGCGTGGTTCCGTGAATCTTTAACAGTGGATCCCATTGAGTCTAGGCCCCACTTTCGACATTTATAATGTATGCGCGCGCGCGCGCGCTCGCCCCGTTACGGCTGTAATATATGGATTTTCGATGTTTCCTCTTTCGCTCGCGACGTGGAAAAAAAAAATTCGAGCAAATGATTCGGTTGAATTGGCATTTGGGATGAGGGGGGAAACTTCATTATTCCAGGCACTCGAAGTACGCGTATCCGAATTAACATATATATACGTCCAATTTTGAAAGACGTCGAAACTTTTACAGAGCGATTTGAAATTTTTATACAGAATTGGAAAAACGGGACGTTTAAACGGGAAGTTATTTTGAATGACGTAAAATAGAGTTAAAATCGTCATAATTACTTTTACCAATACATACTCCATCAAAAGCTATTTCTGGAAATCTCACGCATATACAGAGAGAGAGAGAGAGAGAGAGAGAGAGAGAGAGAGAGAGAGAGAGAGAGAGAGACGCGCATAAAAAAAATAATTATCATTTATAAATAAAAGTTCATTTATAAATCTTATAATTGCACCTTTTTTGTTGTTCCGTTGCAAGTCTTATTGCTTATCGGTTTTTCTTTCGAACAGTGGCTAATGATGTATTACAAGTAGAATAATTAATTAGCTTGTTTACAATCACTTTAATAAGAAATATTTCGAATATATAAGATGATTAAAACTACAATATTGTGATTGGTTTTTTTTTAATTCTATAATGATTTTTTTAGACATTTTGAGTGAAAACGTTTGCTATTCTGAAATATTGTTAAATTTTTTTGTTCTTCATTACAAGGAATACGATAATCTACAATTTGTACACTACATTTACTATATTTTTACTTTACCTATTGATTTTGCATCGATATTTGAATTCAACGTCGAACGTTGATTTCCGTCATAAATATACGGGAGGCTGAAAAATATGTTTTTACATGCATCGATCAACAGGCGAGCTCGTTAAGGAGACCGGCAACGAGGATCTGATCGTCCGCAAGCTCGACCTCTCGTCCCTGGACTCGGTCCGCGAATTCGCCAAGCAGGTGAACGCCGAGGAGGCCAGGCTCGACGTCCTCGTCCACAACGCCGGCACCGCCGAGACCTTCGCCAAGAAGGTCAGCAGGGACGGCATCGAGATGACAATGGCGACCAATCATTACGGGCCTTTCCTGCTCACCCACCTCCTCATCGGTGAGTCAGTTGAGCGTGCGCTTTGTGCAAAGGAAGAGGTATATTCCAGTATATATATATATATATATATATATATATATATATATATATATATATAGGTTGCGTATGTAATCGCGCCGGAATCGTTTGATCGTTCCAGCCGCGCGGATTCTTATGAATGTCGCTAGTGCGACGAGGGGTGAATACAATATTAAAAAATAGATGCGCGATTATCTCGCTTAATAGAAATCCTATGTGGATGTTATACAGCGACGTTAAATTGTGTCGTTGACGGGTAAAGTTATTCCTTTAAGCTGGCTGCGAATATTAAAGTACAAATCCGATAGTACACACACACACACACATAGATCCAAACTGATATATAATAGTACATAACATGTACATTCATAATATATCTATATAATTTTGCTCATTTTAAAAAATAATGTTGAATATAATTTTAAGTAAAGATTGAAACAATTTATTGATTAATCTAAAATAAATTTTATCGATACATAATTTTAATTTTCTAAAAAAAACCAATGACATATAGATTTATCATATTGGTATCATAGAAATAAAAACGACAACTCTATATGAAATTTGATAAAGAAGTAAGACAATGTTAATTCTTCTTTTTTTTTTGTAAAGTCGTATTTAACTTAGTATTAAACAATTACTTTCTATAAGAACTACGGTGTCCAGACGCTTCGCAACGATCGTAAATCTTATGTATACGAACCGCGAGCCAGCGATTTCGAGAAGCAAATTAACCAGCGCGAAGTTGCAATTATCCAACTATAATGGCAATTTTCGCGCACGGTTTATGTTTATTTCATTGGCTCGTATCGGCATCGAAGCGATAAAGCACGCTAGAAAGCTTTTTCCTGGACGCCTCGTATTATTAATTGTATAGATCGCCGGTCTGCGACGTGCACACAGTAAGGCAGCGAAAAAAAAAAAAATTCATTTTACGACATCGCAGCAATGATATACGCGCGCGAAAAAATATCGCGCACAGTTTTCATCTGTACAAAGACAAAAAAAAAAAAATAATTAAAAATTCACGAGCGACGCAATTAATTTTTTGTTTTACATATTATTAATCGGAGAGTTTTCGCTTTAGCTGTCGGACACACACGCTGTATGAATATAAATTATACACACACGCGCGCGCGCACACACACACACACACACACAAGTTGAGCACACAAGTCAATTCATGCATAACATATGAAAAAAACCACGATCACTTAGAATTATTGATTTTAAGAAAATTCCCATCAATTCAATTCGCTCCACCCAATGTTACCACTTGAAAAAGTCTGAAATATTTATGTCTATAGAATTTTTGTCAGATGCGAAGAAATATTTTTATCTTGAATACAAAGGGGAAAAAAATCAATTTTTATCTTACTGCAAATGACAAAAACAAAAAAAAACTTACTACAGATGTCAACTGCCATGCGTGCAAGTAGTTATTCTTCCCAAAGTATCGATAAATAATGCTCTATGCAAAAATGATAAAAACCTTAATATCGACGCGTACGCACCCGTGTACGAATCGTCATTTGTATATATAAACGCACAGCTAATATATATCCTGTTTTAAAAGTCACATAGCTGCCCCGCCAACGAGCGTCAAACCTTCTCAACTTCTCGCCCCATTAGCAAAAGCCCCCGCCCCCCCCCCCCCCGCCCCCGGGCCGTAGCACCAGTATTTCTCAATCCACCGATTACGCCCGATTCAGACCTGCTGAAGCGGTCGGCCCCGAGCCGCGTCGTCGTCGTCGCCTCCGAGCTTTACCGCCTGGCCAGCCTCAATCTCGACAACGTCAATCCGACGACGAGCCTGCCGGCCTACCTCTACTACGTCTCCAAGTACGCCAACGTCGTGTTCACCCTCGAGCTGGCGCGCAGGCTCGAGGGCACCGGGGTCACCGCGAACTGCCTCCACCCGGGCATGATCGACAGCGGCATCTGGCGCAGCGTGCCGCGGCCGCTTTCCTGGGGCCTCTGGCTGATCATCAAGGGCTTCTTCAAGACGCCCGAGCAGGGCGCCCAGACGACCCTGCATCTCGCCGTCGCCGAGGAACTGAAGACGATCAGCGGGAAATATTACCTGGACTGCCACGTGAGTCGGGAGTCTTTGTCGCTCCACCCCCCCCCCCAACCATCCTCTGATTTTCCCTTGAGTCGCCTATCTGTTTTACGTCGATTGTCGAGCAAATATTGAAAAATTCGTATCTCGATTGCAGGAAAGCGGCTTGTCCTCCGGCGTCAGCGATCCGGCCAAGGGCAAGAAGTTCTGGGAACTTAGCGAAAATCTCGTGAAACTCCGGCCCGACGATCCGAAAATCTAAGCGGATCCCGGACCAGGCTCCGAAGGAAGAAGGTTGCAGCGCCCGTTTAACGCTCCGTCCATTATACACGCGTTCATCGGTTTAAATTTAATTTATTGCGACGACTATGATTTTTTTTCTTATTCGGAGTCGGGGATGTACTGAATTTGTGTTTTCTTTTTTTTTTCGTTACGCTTCGTACATTTGCAATTACTATTACGTTATCTTTGTATTATTTTATAATTTTGAGAGAATATGCAGTGTTAGAATTTTAGGGTTTACGAAATATTTATTTTGCTACGAATCTGGATGTGCAATCGAGGGAGGACATTTCATATACCAAGTTTTGCTCTGTGCTTTTATGGAAAATATGACTCTGTGATTAATCGATGGAGGTCAATAATAATCTGAGATATATATATATATATATATATATATATATATATATATATGTGTGTGCACTGTGTGTATATAAAATACACGGTTTATGAACATGGGGTTGTTTGATATAATTTTAAAAATGTTATCGTACATTTATTAATAAATTTTGATAATGATGTATTGTCTTTTTAGTATCTTTTAGCATACTTCGTCAAACTACCAAATATAAAAAGCATTCAAAATAACATGAAATAAAGATTATATATATATATATATATATATATATATATATATATATATATATATATATGCATATATGTATACATATATGCATGTAAGTATTTATGTCAATCGTAGAAAGTGAATGGGTTCATTAAGTATTTGTCAATTGTCATTTTAAATTTCCATGTTTATTCAACATATAGAAGATTGCAAGGTGACTGAATCTTCTCCATAGACGTATATATGTATACACATACGTCTATTTAGATATTATATATTATTGTATATCTTAGGTATTATTATATATTTTATTTATAAAATATGTATTTTATTATAGATTTCAAGCTTAATTAATATTATATTGTTATAATTTATTTCAGTTATTTGGCCTGATGTTACAGTACATAAAAAATATTAAACATGAAGTATGAAAAATTATTAAATATTTTAATAATAGAATTGCATTAAAATTAATTAAATTGAATTATATTAAATTAAAAGTCAAATTCGTATTTCAATTTCATAGAAGTCAATGTAATGTTTGATATCTACATTATATTTAATGATATCATGATTTTTAAATGATTTACTTTCTTTAAATGATTTGCTTTTTTAAAGCAATTACAATGGAGCGACGTGATTTTCGTTAAGTATTTTATTAATTATCAATTACGTTGCAGGAAATAATTAGAGTTTTTGTCTCGATCGAACGCTTGTTAATTCTGCTGACAATGCAAAAGAAAATACCCCCACCCCCCTCCTTTGCCCGCGTAAATATCACTGCACGCGTTGAATTATCCCTCATTCCTTCCACGCGACCGAGTCCCGGATTCTTCGGGGTATCATTGCTCGCCTGCCCTTTCGACGTTAATATGCGTCGCATTGGCCGTCCAACGCGGCTCCTTTACCTATAACTGCCCCGGATCGTCCCTAAATAAAGATGCAGGGCCAATAAGGAAGCCACTCGGTCCTTCGAATCCCGCCCACAAACTGACCCCTTCGCCGTCGCCTTGTCTTGCGCCCGTCTAAGGATACGCATGGCGAGGGTAATGGAAAAATTCTATACTCGATAACGAGCGCGACGTGCGCAGCGAGCGGACGCATTCCAAATTAACGATTTGTAACATAAGATGAGAGGAAGGCGAAAGGTTTATATATATATTCCATCCAAGCTGAAAAAAGAAAATCATAATTATGGCTATGTTATTTCCGCGCGCTCGCACGCGATGTGGTATGATAATTGTGCTCGCTACCGTACCGACGTATATACGTCGCTCCATTGCTTCCTCGTTCGGCGGGTTTTTCTTAAATGGCAGTATACGAATTACGCGAAAGGCACGCGCTTGGTCAGAGGTACAAGGGTGGATTATCGAGAATTTACCATTGAACGATGCGCTCGATTTGAATTTTGAATAAAAAAAAATAATAATAAAAAAAAAAAAATAGTTTTACACAATACGCATAATTATGCGGAGCTTAAGTTACTTTCATGCCACCGTGTAACCGGTCAAGATTTGCGGTAGAACTTTTAAATAGATCGATTCTCGCAGACCGCGTGTAAATCACCGATCGTCGATTATTTTTTGTCTAAATTTATTCATACACTGCGATGGGAAAGATTTTCGGCCGTAATCAACTAATTTTGATGCAGTCCGCGCGTCTCAATAAAATAGGCTCGCTTTTACGATCGGCGCCCATCCTGATCGCGCATGATTCTGCGCAGTTTCCAAGGTCGGCGCGCCAGTTCGCGCGACGTCGCACGAAACGAGAACGTCGTACAAGATCGCGACGCAAACGTGTGCGTAGTCTAGAAGGAAAGGAAAATGAAAAAAAAAAAAAAAAACTATTACGGAATTACACGAAGAGCGGGTACTGTAGTGAGGTGGGCGACCGCGGGTAACAGTCGTCCGCGCGCGGTTTTGTCGCAATGCTAAAGATTTCCATACGTACGGATTTGTCTATTTTGTTTTGTGCGCCTCGGGCGCGTAAAGAGAAAGGCGGGCGCGGACGGAAGAGCGTCGTAAGAATGAGAAAAGGGAAATTTGGACACCGTCCAAATCGTGCGTCTATGTGCGAGTGAAGGTTTGGAATTCTCCATGCTCTCGGGGACAGAGAGAGAGAGAGAGAGAGAGAGAGAGAGAGAGAGAGAGAGAGAGAGATTTCTCCCAAGAAATGATTTATGTACGGATCAGAATTTTTCTTTTATAATCTTCGAACAGTTGAGACTGTATATACATCGTGAAAGATGGCCGTGCTCTTTAATCCATTCTTCATGCCGTCCGTATAAATAGTGATCTATATAAAAGTTCGAATCTAAGATGAGAAACATTTTCATTATAGTATCTGGGTAGATCATTCGATGCTTAATAATGGAGGCGCTTAAAAATTTAACTAAACTTAACAGAACTTTTCAATATTGCCTTTTGTTGCGGAAAATTTCGATTATAGCAGCAGTATGAATTAAAGTACGACGCTGTAAATTTATAAAGTGTCCAACCGACTGTTTCCGATATCGTGGAAAGTATATTGAATTTTGTATTAAATGAAAAAAATAATAATAACAATTACTTTCTATCAAAAATGAAAACTGTATATAGTTGTGTCGATTGTTTAGAACTAAATGAAAAAAAAAACATATATATTTTAACGGTCTTATAGTGTTTATAATATGACATAGTTATAATTATACATTCACAGCTAATTATATAAGACGGTATAATTATAATTATATATATATATATATATATATATATATATATATATATATATATATATATATATAACTAGAGTTTATTCCCCGAGGAGGAACCGATGCGGTTTCGAAACGTTTCGACGAGGCAGATAGAAAATTCGGCGAATGTTGGCGATGGGGGCAGTCAAGGTCGTCCCGAGGGTTGACCTTTGCTAACAATAGTATTTTTTTATTATTATTATCATTATTCTTTTGCATTGTACAATTAATGGATTTAAAAAGCCTTTACAAATTTAGTTAAACACAATAGAAGTTGTGCACTGTACACATACTCAGTCGCCTATATAAATCTTATTATTAATATGAAATTACACTTTTATGTATAAATGTTCTTTTACAATGTAATATCAAAAAAAAAAAAAAAAAATTAACAACAATGGCATAGTTTATAGAAATGTATAAGTATATGATTTGGTAAATAATATCCAAATAAGTAAGGCGAATTGATCATTCATAATCAAATATTTAAAGAAATAAACTTTTTTATGACCTTCAATTAACGTGTATGATAAAAGTGATTAAGGTTTTATACCCAACAGAGTTGAGGTCGTCTATATTAACAAGTTAAATTTTTTATTCGAAATTTAAATATTGATATATGAAAAGAGCATTACGAATTGTTTCAGGACAATTGATTTTTCATATTCTAGTTAATCATAAACTTGGAAAGTAATAAATCTACAGTTTGGAACACACATTGCGCTTTAATTCGACAAAGAAAAGTTTGGATAACGCGTAATATTAATTTGATCACCTTTGATTATTTTTTAATTTTCAATTTCTTATATTTGTACAATTATTTTTTATATTCCTGATTCTACTCGGCTGATCATAAACAAGGGCAGTTTGGTCGTTATATAATTTATATTATTTTACAGAGACTGCAGGTCCGATAATGATATATTTGTAAATTTTTGTTTATCGTACGATCTTCGTATTACAAGCATCTAAATCCGTATTAGATGTTGATAATCTATATAAGCTGTAAAAAAATTAAAGGTCAAATTAAAACCATTTTTATAAACGAAATGCTTGAAAAAAAAAAATCCAACAACTTGCGACGGTAGCCCAATATCACTTGTATTAACTATAGATTGCAAAGTTTAGTATACAAATTTGAGATTATATGCATATTCTGTATAAAAATAAGCGTTCCATTGCACATCGTTAATTGACAGCGCATACGGCTGTCAGAATTGGAGTTTCAGAGATTTTCTTAGCTTTCGCGGCGCACGCGCTGCGGGAAGGAAGGTAACGGATTTGAAGCTCTCCCGTTTGTTTTCGCGCAAGATCGGTGTGAGAATTTGAAATTTTGTATTATCGACGTTGGCACAATGCATGAGCATGTATCTTTGATACACTTGAATCCTCGATCGAACTTCGATAAATTCAATACTTCGAACATTGGATTATTGAACTTTCGTAAAATAATAATTATCGTACGCTTCTTGCGTCCTCCGTAATTTCTTCGAAATATTTAAAAATTATCCTGTTATCTATCCCGTACACGCGTGTTTTACAAGCCAATTTCATTCGCGCACATGCCCCGAGAGTTTCGTTCTTGACGCTATATTACATTGTCGCAAGTAAAGCGTGCGCGCTCGTATACTAGTATGCTGCGCAACTTCATTACGTATATAGATATATTACATCTGATCAAGTGACGGGCGATCGAATTTGGAACTTCGTTTCTGCATCTTGCTACCCCGCTTCTTCGACAAATTCGCCACGTTCGCCGCGCGATTCCAATTTTCGAATTGGACGGGACGAGAATTCTTTATATATATATATATATGAAAAAAAAAACAACACACAGAGATAAAGGTGTATTATATATATTGTACGAAAGGAGAAAAAACCTATACATGAGAATTTCAAGAGAAAAAATGCCATTTGTTCAATTATACGCCGCCTTACTCTCTCGCCTCCGAGGCCCCAAGGAGGGACGAGTGCCGATAACAATATGTGGCACACGCTCGCTTCGTCACGAGATCCCTCCACCCAACCATGCCCCCCCCCCCCTCATTGTCATGCGGGACAGGCGATCCTCGGAGGATACGGCGCGACTCTTCTTCGCGGAACCATATATATACATACATATCTATACATACATATATATACATATATATATATATATATATATGTATATATATACAGACATCACATACGGGTATATGGCTATCGCGCACGCGAGCTCCGCGCGTGGCTCCCCCGCGCGCCCGCCCCCTACCCGAGTCGCCCTTTTATTTTTCGCGTTTCTGTTTTCCCATGCGCGGTCGCGCGCATCGCTAACGAGAGGATTACGAATGCAGAGTGTAGATATCCTCTGGGCGCTCCTCTCGCTCGGCCGCGGTCTCGACGCCACGCTCGCACGAGAGAGAGAGAGAGAGAGAGAGAGAGAGAGAGAGCGAGCGCGAACACGCGGACGCACGTTCGAAATCCGTCTGTTTGCACGAGAAGACGTTAGGCGAGACGCGCCGGCGCGGGGGCGGGAGAGGGGGTGGTGGTGGTGCGGAGCGACCGTTCAATTGGCATTCGCGCCGTGTGGCGCCTGTCGCCCGGCCGTATACCGATTTTCGGGGAATTCGACCGCGTGCCCGACGGGACGTTTGCGTTACTCTTTTTCGTCTTTTCTTTCCTTTTCTTTTCTTTCCTTTTTTTTCTTCTCTGCATTATATTCCTACGTATATATCGTCGAGCGAAGTAAGAATACGTATTATGTGTACCAATCATATTATACCGATTCGGGACGGAGGAGGAAAAGAATTATATATATATATATATATATACTGATGAAGAGTTTGCGAGTTAGATAAGCGTGGTAACGTAATGTAACGTTTTTTTTTTCTTTACATTCGAAACGGAGCGCGCGACGAACGGGCGCAGCGAACGATCGAGCGATAATACAGGAATCCCGAGCGAGGGCGCGCGAACGAAATACGAATTAGCGCGGCCCCGGTGCTTATTAATCACCTTTGATTCGGAGAAGCTCGGTGGCGGTGGGCGGCGGGGGTGGATCGATCAGTGGAATAGCTATACTGTTTTTTTTTTTTGTACAAAATTACGTTGAATTTCCTCGCCTCGATTTTAAAGAAAAGACATCCAATTCATGAATCGCTGAAAATCTACGATCACATTTCTCTTTATGGCCGAGTGAGGGAGGCAAATGGAAATTAGATGATAATATCGATAATGCGTCAGCGCAACGAAGCGTAAAAATGAGGCGAAAAAAGGACTTTTACACGTGCTTAAAGAGGTCAGAAACGAGGTGCGAATGAGCAATTCAGAATCTGTGTATATATGGTACGAAGCACCGGTATCATATACGTGCGAATTCATGAATAATTTTATATAAAAACGTGTGTCTTTTAATTGCCGTCGTAAATCTCCCTCAAATCGATTTCCCGTCTTTCATATATATATATATATATATATATATATATATATATATATATATATATATATATATATTAATTTTGAAACATTTGCGCGACTCCGTGACTATGTAGCTAGTTCATAATTTCTATTCGTAATTTATTATCGTCTTTCTATATTACTTTCACCATGATATATATATAGGAGTAACTTAATTATTTTGTTAAAACTTGCTTCGGCTTCCTGCTCACTGGATGCGGTTAATATTTAAATTTCCACGGCTGTCGCATATATTTTAGTTTGTTTTCGCGATGTCCATACGAGGATACATAATAAAATTGCGCTTACGTTTTGATCCAACGAGCTTGTTGACCATTGAAACTATGTACATGTATATAATCGAATTATCAGATATGCACTTATATAGGTAATGTAAAAGAAGTTAGATTTTATACTTGGAGATAGTTCGTTTGTCTCCGCAGTCATATGCAAAATTATTTATGCCCTATAGAATAAAAAGCCGAAACTATTACATACATATTTCGTACATAATGTATATATACTAACAATACATTTCGTTTATGATTATTGTTGTTTATAATATCAAATCGGGTATATACCTCGAATCTTTTGACGAAACCCATCGGCGCATATTATATACAGTTTCTGGGCAAAGAAAGTTTTTACACGTCGCACGTCGACGGATCGTCGAGATACAATCGTCATATATAAATAAACATATATATATATATATATATATATATATATATATACATATACATATATATTTAAAATCATGTATTTATGAATTACGCGTACGCGCTTCCCTCATTACAAATAACCCTCTTTAATAAAACAAAAAAAAGGAGAAAAAACCCCCCTTTTAAAATATTTTCTAAGCGGATTTTACGCGTTGAACTTGGCCGCGCGTTCGTCGCCGATAAAAGCGCGCGTTGCGACGGTCAACCGGCCTTAATTTGGGTAAATATACATGTAAATACACGTATTATGCCCATGGGGCTATTTGCATCGCAAGTACCTCTACGTACGCGCATATATAATACGCTCGCGCTCGCCAAGTGGTTATGTGTGTATGCGCGCGCGCGCGCGCGCGCGTGTGTGTATTATGCATATGTGAAAAAATTACTGCGCCTACGTTGAGTCGCGCGTGCGTTGCATACTATATATGAGTATATTGTGCGCGGGTATTTTCCGGAGCTCTTAATCAAAATCTAACCGAAATTATTGTAGATAATCGTCGAAATACTTTCGCTGACGATTCGTGCGTCCGTCTATAACGGACGATCGCCACGCTTTCGTATATCGAGGATATTACAATTCGGTTATAATCGGTACTTCTCGTTTTGATTCATACGTAAGCGACTGTTTCCGTACTTTTTGTGTAACTTGCTTTTAATTTTTTTTTTCATATGCAATCCGAAGTAAAATAATCGTAAAAGATAAATACATATTTATGTATCTATGTATGTATCTATGTATGTATGTATACGTTTAATTATACTAATAAATTTATTTCTCAGATTAAAACTTGCAATCTTTCAAAAATGTGTCCCATCATAAATTCATAATAGTCGCGATATGCGTGTATTAATTTCTTTAGACGTTATACATGTGCTGCCATTAATGTCTTTCTCTGTTTAACACATATATGAAATATATATTCTACAACGTTTGTGTAAAGGAACCATTTAAATAATTTGTTCGTACACAGCTGCAGCACTTCGGCTTAACATTTATTATTTTTATTCGTTAGTCATATTTTATATAAATGATGGAATAATTCACTGTCGCTATCTGTTTCCAAAGTGGATACTGTACATAAATGTGTATGTATATGCAATACGCTACTACCGGCTATATCATCTATATATATATATATATATATATATATATATATATATATATATATATATATAGAGAGAGAGAGAGAGAGAGAGAGAGAGAGAGAGAGAGAGAGAGAGAGAGAGAGAGAGAGTGAGAGGGGAGAGGGAGAGAGAGGAGAAGGAAGAGAGAAAAGAGGGGGAGTATCAATTTTGTCTTATATATTGTACACATTATATACTTTAGGCCCGTCGCGTATGTTCTGCTTCCATTGCCCGTGAAGTTTGATAGAAGTATATATATATATATATATATATATATATATATATATATATATATATACAGCTAATAATTCATTATTGCATGTGTGCCCAGGCGTTCGCACAAATTGATTGCCTCGCATTAATAATATACACGACTGGTTATTATTAATTTATGTTATAATAGTCTGCCGTGGTTGTATATACAGTAATTTTTTTACATGTGTATATATATATATATATATATATATATATATATATATATACACGACTTGTATTAAAAACAAGCTGTAGTAAATCGCATTTAAATGCACACGCTTGTCAATTAAGTGTTGCATATCGATAAAAGCAGTTCGTTCGAGTGTCGAGCGTTCGTAAAAATGAATTAGTATATCTTTCGGTCTTGTATTTCTCCCCCGTCTCCAAAATGAATGTCAACCGTCCGCAAACTATCCGATCGGCTCCATAAAGAACTACTGTGATATTTTTCTCGCGCAACAAACGCGCATCGTTATATGCTTATGTGTATATATATATATATATATATATATATATATATATATATAGTATCGAAGCTACAACAACAATGTTGACGATCGTTCCTTCTTTCGCTCCAACCCGCCATAATTTACACCCGAATGAACGCGCGGAATTTACGAGTAAAAAAAGGAGAAACACAATATCGACGAGTCTTCTCCCCCGCCCCCTGCGATCTTACCCGCGGTACCGATGCATAATGTGGAACGAATAATCACGCGTCTAACGAAACTGCCCCTTAGCGCGCCTAGCATTGTGCGCTCGTGTCTGCATACTGGTGGGTATTATACGAAAGAGCCAGTAGGCGCTCCCTGCACCTAACTGTCGTTATAAATAAAAATAAAAAAAAAAAAAAAAAAACAAAAACTAAAAAATTAATCGACCCTCTTTCTTCGGCTTGGTCGAATTATTTCATGGCCCGACAGAACGTTTTGGATCTATGAAATCGTTGAATTGTACATTGGAACATTGACCGCTTCGTCTTAATTTATCGACTTTCATAATAATATTGCGTTAAAATCTAATGTTATAGTATAATATGGGTGATTTTTTCTGAATCATTGCACGTCTATAATAATTATCTTCGATTACGAGCGGTCGCTGTAAAATTCGCGATTTTATCGAAGAAACGGCAAACGCATTATGTGCCAATACATCCACAGCGATCACAGGCATATACACACGCTCTCCTAAATATAAATTCGTTCTAATTCGATAATTGTGAGCTTGCCCGATATACATCGGGCGATAAAAATGATACGGACTTCATTCTGGAAATTCGTTTGAAGTGTTGTCCATTTTTTTGCCTATGGAATATGGATAACTGGATGTAGATCCTTTTTTCCCTAAATATACGTGCTTGGAATTATCATACTTTCGTGTAGATATTTTGAAGTCTTCGTTTCAGTAATATTATATGAAATGTCAAAAGTAAAATTTTCCTTTTCTTCTTCTTTATAGCCGTCGTTAAAATATAAAGAATACGGAATAAAAGCAAAAACTTTACCGACGAATAAAAAAGCATTATCCTCAATCTTCCCCCCCCCCCCGAATGGGGAATTACGTCTATCATTGCCAGACCAAACGCTTTATCAAAAGTTTATCCGAGAAAATTTTAAGATTAACGCGGCGTTTCGATCAAACTCTCGATGAGTTACGCGTCTGCATCGTGTCGCGCGTAAAAGAAATTCGCGCGTTCGACACGGAAACGCTCGGACACCGGCACATCGGCGCTCCGCGTAATAAATGTCCACGAGATATAGCGATAAACAATAGTAAAAGACGGCACTTATTTGCCCCCTGTCCCTTCGAGATTCTACGTATTTGACGGCCTATTCGCTCGTACATAGACAACGGCATCTTGACCGTACTGACCAGTCCCTATTAATCCCGGCTCTCGCGCATATATATATATATATATACACGGTATTGTAATCGGGGTGCCATTAAAAGCCCGCGCGCGAATCGACAGGAAAGGTGAGCTCACTCCCGCACCACTCCCGCTTCTCCCCCGCGAGGACGTCCTCGCATCGCAATAATATATATATATTACATCTTGCTGCTGCAGCAACTCCCGCCGACCGCCCGCGGGAAGCAGCGGTTCTTATACACGGTGACACACCGAGCGCGCGTCGCATGTCTCCTTCGTTCTCCACCCGCCCTCGCTCGCTCTCTCTCTTTCTCTTTCTCTCTCTATCTCTTTCTCTCTCTCTATCTCTCTCCTCCATCCTTCCTTCCGCCCGCCCACGCGTGTATACGCGCGCACGCACGCACGCACGCACGCACGCAGCATCCCCCCACCCCGCCACCCGGTGCACGCGTATACCCGGCGAATAAAGCGAGACCAACCGGCTGTAAATGAACCTATATACCTATACAACAACGTGTCGGCGCGTAAGCTCCTCGTCTATATAGGTGCTTATTCCCCCCCCCCCCAACCCAATTCCCTCCTCCATCACCTCCTTCGTAGCGATTCTCTCGCCGCTAAAGCTCGCTCGGTCGACCGGCGGCCGGCGCGCGCGCTCTCTTCTTTACTCAGTCGTCCGCGAGCGCGCGCACAGCACGCGTCGCACGCGCGTATATATACAAATATATATATATATACACGCACACAAATATATATATAGAGGTGCATACGTATTTGAAAGTACAGTGATAGCAGCGGAGCCGCGCACGCGACATGTGAACCGGACGTTTAAATATATATCTATATAGATATACATATATATCTAGTAATAATAGCAGCCCCCGAGGTTGGACGAGCGATGCGCAGCTGAGCGGGGAGACCGGGCGCGATTATTGCGTTCGCGCGAGCGGCGAGATCATGCCGCCGCCGCTGATGATGCTGCTGCTGCTGCAGCTCCTGCCGCTGCTTCTGCTCCGGCAGAACGGGGCCGCCGAAGGTAGGTGGAGAACAACGGATGTGTCTGTATATATACATATATATATATATATATATATATATATATATATATATATATATCGGCACGATAGCGGCTCGACAAGTGGTCGAGTCGACAAGCCCTCCGCGCCGGTCCTCCTCCCTTGCCAGCCGACGCGCCACCCGCGCGCGGATACGTCGTTCCTTAATTAAGCAATACGCTCCCGGTAAAGTGGGAGGGGGAGGGATTCGTTGGTGGCTCGCGAAGTCCGGGACGTGCACGGGTCGAATGCAAATGATTCTCGTTCTATATATATATACACTTATCGGAGGGATCGGTTCTTCCGTCCGTATAAGTATATACGTATATATAAATTTCGAGATTCTCGACACGATTCTGTCCATTTCTGAGATGTTAGATTAGAATTGTGTATATACGTGCGGTTGAAGTTCGGAATGTTTAATTTGAACTGGATCCGTTTAACTGAAATTTAGCGTGTGTGTGTGTGTGTATATATATATATATATATATATATATATATATATATGTACACATACATACATATATACATATACATGCTGGATATTTATTCCCTTCAGATGTATACACAGATCATTGGTAAATTTATTATACATTCGCGTAAAATCTCTCTGTTCAGATCTATTATAGATCGGTCCTCTACAATGAACGGTACGCTGTCAACCGCGTACGGGTTACACACACACACACACACACACGCGCAGACACATATATATCGAGTTTAGCGCTTCGTAAAAAAACAATTAACATTAATCTATATACGGTCCCCACCGGTCGCTGAACTGCTCGCGTGAGAGAGACCGAGGATCGTCATTCCTCCCTCCACCCCCTTTCTTACTCGCCCTCCCCTCCTCTCTCTCTCACTCTGTCTCTGAAAAAAGTCTTCGAGCTTAGCGCATCGGCACGCGAGCGTTTCTTTTCGCTCCGAGGAAATTAAATTGGTTATCGCCAATGTCGCCATTCGACCGAGCGCCGCTGCCACCGCCGCGTAGCAGTCGTAAATCATAGAAAAACCCGTCATTAATCACATTTCTAAATTTAAGATCTGATATACATATACGCGTGCCTGAATCTATATATATATATATATATATATATATATATATATATATATATATATATATATATATATATATCTTTGTGTGTGTATATATGTATGTATATATACATACATACATACATACATGTATTTAAATTGTCTATATAATTTACTGTAGACGCATGTGTGGCTCTCGCGCGAAAAGGGCGTGCTATATATATATATGTAAACCCCCTTCTCTGCGCGCGTTATCCATCCCTAAAAATATGCGACGCGCGCCGCAGAAAATATTGCGTCGCTGCACCCGCGCTGACATATATATATATATATATATATATATATATATATATATATATATATATGCATACACGGCGCAGAAAAGGGACGTCGCGCGGGATCGGAAGCTGGGAGGGGAGCGGGAACGGTAAAAATACGAGCTCCAGACGGATTCATCGAAATCTTTGCACTTTGCGCGTCTTCCTCCTCGCGCGACTCTTCCGACGCGGCGCGGCGTATACATTACAGCTTTTGGAGAGCGGGACGCGCGAGATTCCTTTTTGTTTTGTTTCTTTTTTTTCTTGGTCGTACTCTCCGCCCGAGTGTAATGCTCCACGACTGTATTTTCGGTGCGGCCAGGAAAGGGTTCGTTAACGCTCGAGGGTGGGCGGGAGACGCGAAAAATAGCCCTTCTGAATTCCGTATTTGTGTACGCTACTTACTACTCATATGATTCGCTGCGCTAAGAGGGAAATGTTACTTATATATGTAAGGAGGAGAAATATTGAAAGTCCGATTGAGCGACTCTTTTAGAAATCGAACGGGGATTAATTAAAATAGGCGATCATGTAGATACCCCCCCCCCACACACACACACACATGTATATAGAGATATATATGTATATATATATATATAATTAATTAAGCTCCGA